>DWAN01000633.1:0-22188 GCA_018230445.1 Heliconius hewitsoni | reverse complement strand
GATCGAACCCACAACCAGTCCGTTTTACAGTCACACTTTGTGCCACTGCGCCACGAGTGGCCTCTATATAAAAGAAGGATTACTGTCTCAATCACTCACCACTGTGCCATATAGTCAAACGTTTTTTATAGGTATTGAACACCTTTGTTATTGTAAGCGAGTGGGAGGAAACGATTTACTAATAAGTAATAAGATAGAATTATTAATATTTCACGTACCCACGCACTTTATTTATGTTAAATAGCCCGTCATATTAATAATACATCCTCTGCAAAATAATGTTTTATTTATTTTTCAATTAATCTAATGCAATTCAATTGGTATAAATTTATGTTTGATATTTTTGCTTCAATTTCCATTTACTATATAGTCTTTAGGATTAATATTGCATTTCGTTTTAGCAAACGTGACTCATTTAAACAATATTGTGACATTTATAATATGGTGTCTCACATAACATATAACAAATTATATTTTCTAAATATAAAATTAACAATTTTTAGGCAGTAAGTACACACAATACGCGTTATCTACGGTATGTTGGTATGCACGAATATCAGTATGACGACAACGGTTTCGCTCATGTCAAGAACACGAACAACTTGGTTACAGTGCACCAGCGGACGTGCCCTTGAACAGCGTTAACTAACGTTCGTCGTGACGACTTATGTAATACAAAGTGCCAAGACGAGGAATGCTCATCGAATAGTGGCGTGTTAAATTGAAAATATTGATACATTTTTAGATGCAACATTAATATTTTGTTACGCACAGTGTTTTCTGTTTTTGATATGGAAAATGGTTGTGTTTACGACGATAGTGTATTGAGGATTTATTTGTTGTTTTTAAGTTATATAGATCATTTAAGCAAAGTACAATATTATAAGAATCAGAAAAGAAGAAGAAAACTAAAAAGTTCGTTCTAAGTTCCGAAATATTTGGTAATCTAACTTTATTTTGTAACGTCTTATTTCGAAGAATAAAATCCACAATTAAACGATAATCGAATTCAATTTTATTTATTGATATATTAAAATTATTTTTCATTGGGTAATTTAAATGAAAAGTAATACAAATTTTTGTGACTCCGACATTTCTATGCTATCAAATAGTGATTAATTTAAATCACATCACCATTTTATATTTTAATGAAGGCTTTCCGGTTCTAAATACACGTATTATGAAATTCTATCTATAACTAGTTTCTCTTAGAGTTACTGATTAATTTTATCTTCATACTTCGGATAAAATATTTCTATATGAATGCTGTTCTTATCTCTTTTTAAAGATAACCAGTCTTTCTGTTTCTCCTGCTGTTCACCGACATCATGTCAGGAGGAGGAGGATATTTTTTTTATTTCTAATTTATGGTATAAAATGTTTACCTTATTATTAAATTTGATTTGAATATTGTTTCATTTTGTCTTTATGCATTTTTTACATTATTACGAACAGACAATATAGTAATAGCTTTCGGATTCTTCATACAAATTGTGTTTTTTGTTATTACTAGATGCTATTGCATGTTATTTTTACTATATATAAATCATAAGAAACAAATATAAAATATCAATACACCAAATAAACCAAATTAAATTTAAATTTACATTTAAAAATATTTTTCGATAATCTTTGCAAATTATAAATCCACTTCGTTACATAAAGCCCCGATACTATAAATATTTATTATGAACTTCAAATAGTTTATACAACGCAAATTAGACCGGAAATATAAATCAAACGTTATAATTGGCGCTCCAGTCACCTGGGAAGGCGAAAGACGTCGGCATGTAAATAGGTCAAGTGGTGTTATAACGCGAAATGAGATTTGATATTGATGACAAAGTTTGATAATTAGTTAATTGGTTCATTAGATTTTTTAATTACATTTTGAAGTTTTTTTTTCCATAAAATCCTTGACTTTTTTATAGCCAATGATTTTTTTATTATATATTTAAGTATACTTTTTTTTACCTTTATACTGTATTTCGCATAGGTAGGCAGAGAAAGCCTATTGTTCAGACACTTAGCTCCCCACTTTCCGCTAAATTACGTAGGTTAACGCCGCACTTTGCCTCTACACCAGAGAGGAGGAATGAAAAAATGAAATATTTAATTACCTCGAATTATTAATTACAACGTCAATATTTACTTAAATATGGGCTATAAAATCGTAAATGTTGTATAATTCGCATAGAAGTCACTGGCAAAATGGTATTGAGGGCAGAGTAACCGGGTCATCGGGTCAGCTGGCCTTGACCCGCCACGCCTGACTCAGCGACCAGCGTGTCGCGTGTGCATCCATACTGTGCCAGCGTTTCAGTACGTTCTATATATAATTACTAAAGGTTATGAAATAATATACTCAGACAGATTTAGATTTGCGAGTAATTGGCGGACAGACGGACAGAAGACCGTTTTAGAATAGGGAGTCTTAGTACGACGCGGTGTTATGATAAAGTTACACGTGCATATAATAATTGTATAATTTTTGGTAAATGGTAATGAATTAAAGATTGTAAATTTTAAATTTTATAATACTATATCTATAATAAAAAATCGGCTTCACGCTGTATCCCGCACATAGCAAGGTAGGTAGAGTTAATCTAGTGTTACGACACTCCGTTTCCTACTTTCCACTGAATTCATGGAGACATTGCGTGTTGAGCGGAGAAGTGAAAATAAACATGTCAATAAATATTTCATTTCTTCAAGTGGGGATCGAACCCACACTTTGTGCCCCTGCGCCACGACTGGCCTCAATAAATCATTTCAGTAAATTTTCTCTCATTTTCCTACATATGTTGTCAAACTTAACTTAAAATAGTTAACAAATGATATTGATAAGGACCAGCACGCACAGTTCATTTCAAACACATATATACATATTTTCCTTCGCGTGACAGTTTAAACAATCACAACAGATAACGTACACCATCACCGCGGACAACACGGCCATTATTGGTACGTGTATCGTAAAAGGAAAACCTAATTACGTGTTATTTATAAAACTAAGTAACATATTTGTATTATTTTTACATTGCACTAGGAAATAATAAAATAAAATTGTTAGTTGTAGTTGGATATTGTATAATTAAATCTCGAAAGATGAACATTTTTTATTTTTTTTAAATTTTGGCTGAAAATCGTTATCTTAGATGCATTATTACCAAATTAAAAAAAAAATGGTGCAAATATAAAAAAAGATTGTGAAACAAGCGCGATGACTAAAGATACAAAAATTTCACCATCAAAACTGGCCGCAGCTTGTCATATACCCATGTGTAACATATTAAAATCTTTTTTGGAATAGAAAGCCAAGAGGAATGGTATCTCATCTTCCCATACTACCAACTATAACAACTGTAATAGGGGACATAAAAAGACATATACATCCTGTTCAGGACATGCAAGTGGGTCAGCGAACGGGGACAAGGCTGTGAACTATTATTCTATTAGCTCGCAACACCCCGCCGTTTGGAGCAGCAATTACTGAGAACTGCAGTTCATCTTAATGTACCATCTAAGAGTTTTAGTGTATTTTTAACGATAAAGGAAATTTCTAATGTATATTATTATTTATTTACAAAAGAAACAATTAACAAAATAAATACTAAATTAAAATTATTAGTCTCTTCTTTGTACCTAGACAGAAACACTGAAACAAGTAATTAAGTGACTAATATCCATTTTCTTTTTGGGACTTCATTGCTCGTCGAGGTCATTTTACAACAGGCAAGAAGTCATCGGTTTAATGCTATCATTAAATATGTAAATTTAAATTAAAATTTAAAAAAAAAAAACAACGCGACACCATTAACTAACTCTTTTATGCCTGCGTTTTGTGACTCTAAATGCACATTTTTTTTTAGACCAGCCAAACGATGAAACGACCTTTATTTAATCCTTACTATATTATGAAACAACATATATTTTCCAAATTACTTTTTTGTTAGATGCCAGACTGGTGATATACAAACAAAGTTTGCGATCCGCTTTAGCATAGTCCTGAGAATAATCTAGTCTTTTTTTTACCGTCTAGTACGTTCTTTGACGTATTTTGACGAGCGACGTGCATGGCCCAAATTATCGCGCTTTATCTACTTCAACCTTGGAGCCGTCTGTTGGAGTTTATTTTAACTAACAAAAATGATCGTTTCTATAGAAACGATCACGTTCGCCTAGTGACTTTGTAACTCGGCAATATTGGGTACATGCTTCCGCACTCACGAGGTCGTGATATCGTTATCAGTTGACCTTTACACAATGAAAACGATGCATTTGCTTATCAAATGACCTTCTTTAAAATGTTCGGATTAACTGAATGGAGATTTGTTAAATTTTGATAAGGTTTGTTTACAATTGCATTTGGTTCGTTTGTGTCTGTCATTTTGCTGCTGTAATCTGTTTTAGTTAAAAGATGTGATATAAATTTGAAAATATACTCTTAAAAGTATAAGAATATGTATAAATGTTTATATTTAACATACCTTTTTAAGTTTTGAGACATTATAAAATGTGAGTCAAATATATAAATATGTATCTCTACTGACCAAACCTTGTATTTTAATATAAAATTAAATTAGAGAAAAATATTTTGAACAGTAGTATAGCAAACGATATCAGACGGTCAAGTCCTTCAATATTTTCTGCGACTTTGTAAATGTTGTCAGCTTTAAATAACTCTACTCTTTATGGTAGAATTTATAAAAAGTCTACAATATGCAAGTAATGAGTAAATTTTTAACTATAAAAGAAGACTTTATAATGACTTTACCAATTAAATTTTGTCAGACTAAAATATTACGGCATTTATCATTAAAGTTTATATTCTTTGCATTAATCAAATTATTTATTAAAAGATGAATTTTAATTAATGTGATGGAAAGAT
Source organism: Heliconius hewitsoni (assembly GCA_018230445.1). Lineage (NCBI taxonomy): Eukaryota > Metazoa > Arthropoda > Insecta > Lepidoptera > Nymphalidae > Heliconius > Heliconius hewitsoni. The sequence goes on along the minus strand of DWAN01000633.1, from coordinate 17,297 downwards.
GATAAATATTTCAGTCGGCGAAGAAAATTATATGTTTTTTTTATATTTTTTACTTTACTCATTTTTGGTAGTATGAAGGAAAATTTACCTTCCTAGCATCTTCGAGACAGGGTGTTGGGAATCTCAGACTGTTGTATATGTTTTGTTGATCTGCACGCTATATCCCGTATATAGCAAGAGTCGAGCTAGGAAAACATGATAAAAATAATTCCCTCGTGTGGAAATTTACTTTTTAATATATAAAAAATATCCACAAAAACTAAAACGCACTAGTTTTTTATTAAAGTAGTACGAGTACTTGCTCCGAAACACAAACAGTGTCAACGCTTTGTTGTTTAAATTTACCTTGTTATCGCGAGCCCTTGGTCTACTTTCCGTGATAAGGACGCATTGCCATCTGATAACGCCTATACACTTATTTATATGTGAAATGGGAACTTATTATATTGAAATAAAAAATAATCAACATTTTATCGTTAATCAGCTTCATGCTGTATCCCACGCTCAAGAGGGTAGGCAGAGTGAACATAGCGGTAAAGCACTGTTTCCCAATGGCGATCCCAGTGGCGATCGAACCCACTACTAGCCGCGTTTACAGTTAAACACTTGTGTACCTGCGCCACGACTAGTCGCAACTGGAATTTTATTATTATTTTTATATAAAGATGTTCAAAATTAATTATATAATATTAAGTCCAAATAACAGTAAACAATTATCACGAAAAATCAAACAAAGGCAACAACAATTACACAGAAATAACTGTTTCTCCAATTATCATTTTGATTATAGTTTTGAGAATTTTGGATTTGTTACTTCAATATAACCTATAATATCGGAACGTGTTTCCATTTATTAGTTGGTTTCTGATTGTAATTTAAGCTCACGATAAGTTTTTTAACAACAAAAAAATAAGTAAATTGTAATGGCTAAACCACAAAACAAAATTCTAGATCAATTTTATTGTTTGGGCGAGGACGATGAAAAGTATATATCTAAACCTTATTATTACATAATTTATGGTATTTAGGAATATTAAATACAATAGAAAATTCAATTCAAACATAAAATATAATAGAAAATACGTGTTTATTCAATAATATTTACTCACTTTACTCAATTTGTATTACGGTGCAAAGCTGCACTTCTTATGCAAAGGTCATACAATGCAGTCGACAATGCGACACCTGCGCCGCCCCTAGCACCTGTATAGAATACGTAAATAGCCTCGCCGGCTGCCTGTCAGACAAACAAGCAACTAATATACCTTAGTTTTAGCATTTGTGCATGCATTCGAAAGAAAAAAAATAATTGGAAATATTATCTTGGTTTCCAAAATATATTAGGATGTTCTCCACATATTGAATGTGAGAACCCAGTTGAAAATTCAACAAATGGATGATGCTCGTATAGTTTGTCTCTTACAGTAGCATAGTAGAGACTAAATTCCGGCTTTCACTGCTGATCATTAAGGACTACGTTGAACTCGTAAGAGTAAACTGCACACACCATTTATTTTCGCCAACAAATAGTCCAGCGATTAGAAAGAGTTGAAATGAACTCGCGCAGTTTTAAGGAGCGGCGTGAAGTAATTACAAAATTTAAAACACTTTGTTAGTGGAGATTTAAATTTATTCTATTTAAAATAAGTTCATTCCGCTTAAGCATTACCCGTTTAATTCTCTTTCGCGATGAAAACCGGGCTTTACTTCCAAAGTGACAAATATGAAGCACAGACTAAAATATATTTGCACCAGAAAAACAAAAGTTTCCAATACCAAAAAGTACATTGTATGTAATTGTACATTAAACTATAAAGATAATTTACAACTTACAAAGACGAGGTTGACTAAGAAAAGTTCCATCGCTAATTAACTTTTATAGCTCCTCAAGACGTTATGTGATACTTTGGGTAGTTTTAACGTCGCCTGCATATTGTGAAGATTACAGTTGGGTGTGAATGACATCGATCTATTGTACATATACATATATTAAATATACGGTAAGTCTTGTACAACAGAACTTGGTAGCGGTTAGTACTATATAAGTATCCTGTTGGATTTAAAATAAACATTTATCAATCTTTTTTTTAAAACATTTTTAAAGTGTTATTCCACACTTAGAAAATAAAAATACTTATTTAGAAAACGTATAAAAATTTTATCCTCCTGGAAACCAGGTCGATTCCGCGGGTTCGAGTCCCGCTACGTTCAAATTTTTATACGTTTTCTAAATAAATATTTATCAATCTTTATATAAAATTTTCTTAATGTAGATGATTGACGAATTTTATATGATATCTATCTATTAATGAGACATGTTCCCAGAAATATTGAAGTGAGGCGATACAAATCTATCTACTACGTTCCGTTAAATGATAAAACAGTAAAATGCACGAATTTCTTCATGGTGTTCGGAATATGGTCGGTTTCACAAGGGCCGTAACGGTACCTAAGACGTATTGATGTAACATTGAGGTCACATAAACATTGAGATTGCTCTAAAATTACTTAACGATTCGTTTGAAAAAATGTTTGTGGTTTACGATCTAAATTGAAATATTTTATATTGAAACTTAAAAAAAAACACTTATATCAACTTTATATCAACAAACAATTTTAAAGTAAAGTAGGTAATAATATTATTGCTAGAAATTTCCAAAAATTGCAATAAAAAGAATGCGTACCAAAATAAAATATGAGATAAAAATACACGTGTTGATAAATTTTATATTGTTTTTAAAAGAATGTACTTAAGGTAGATAAAATAATAATTAAACGAAATCCAAGTAATATATAGATAGTGTTCGCTAGTATAATAAGTAGATGTTTTTCAAAAACGTAAACGTAGCATAAAAAATCCCCATAAACATTTTAAGAATAGAAGATAAGGTGAATCGCGATTATTAAATGGTTGTGAAATCGGTCAACGTATCTAAATGTTAAAATCTGTGACGCTAAATGTTCATCTTAGTAAAGAAAACGGTCATAGTTGCGCAAGCGCACGCCATGACCCAGTACACACAGCCCTCGCCGTTTCGCTCCACCGCGGCACGTGGTATCTTAGAAAGGTAAAAAAGCTATTGTAGCCGTGTAAACCTCTAAGAATATCTATGGTTTATGTAGAAATAAATGTTTTGAGACGCTATACATATCTATATCGATTTTTTTTAGTTCGAAAAGTTGTTAAGTTGAATAAGCCACTTGATGTAGCATTTCAAAATTAAGTAGATGGTAAGTATTAAACTGTATATACTTCTGAATTCCAAAAGAACTCCAAGGTAGCGTCACTTAGAGCAAAAATGTAAGCCCGTGATAAGTTCCGCAAGGTTCGTAATTTATTATTTTAAAGATAAGCACAGATACATAATTGGTGATAAAGAGCAAGGGCAATGATTTATAATTCCCATTTTATCAGCAGTATTATTTACAGTTGGAGATATTTCTGACGTAAAGACATAAAAATGTTTTATACACGAAACATTTCTCTACATACAAAATTGGTCGCCCAGCAGCTTATCTAACAATAAAAGGTCAAGGCAATGAAATTGAATATTTAACTTGAAACATTCTGTATTTGAAATTATGATTAAGATCCCCTTTGTGAGTGATATTTTGCATTATACAGTACATCTCGGTACAGTTTGCAAGTGCTACTGTTAAAAATAAAATCTTAAATTAGTTAAACGATATATGATTAATGAAGAAGCTGGCCAAAATCGTTAAAACGTTTATGTAGTGTTGGATAAGATAGTACGTGTGAGTGGATATAAAGCAACGCTTCCATACATAATTTGGTCTATGTGTTTACAGATATAGCGTACATTGCCCTCGCAGCAACTCGGTGACATTGACGGAGTACAAATAAGCTGATAACTACGCGTAAATAAATATGACATCGTGCAATATCGAAGAATCGTTTCGTGTCGGTGTCAATAAAAAAATAACGCTGGCCTTCATTGGTTGCGAACGAATCGAAGAATCTAGAAGTGATTTGGTGGTATTTAGTCGTAACGTTTTTAATGTAATCTTTGAAGCTTTTTTTATGAAAACTAAACTAACTTTTCACCTGGGCAGGGTATACTTAACCTGCCTTAACAAAAGTTGTTGAGCGTGAAAAGCATTTTCCTTTGACATTAAAAATTAGATCTCTGGATTATCTGACAAAGGCCCACAATACATTCATTATTTTGAGTTTAAGAATTAAGGAAAAGGCACTTTAGTTGACAAATACAAATCACTGAAAATTGAAGCTGTTTCGGCATAGGGTAGCTTTTAGATATAAACAAGATTGTAATGTTGATTTCAATTGATACCGTGGCGGTAAAACATATTGTGGACTATAACCAATAAGATAGCTAGGGGTTGCGTTCCGAAATTTTGGTTCTGAATTTCAATCATAATACATAGTAAGACAGTATTATAGAAATGATCAGAAAGTTAAGGCAAACGATGTTAATTAAAAAAATAAGTAATTCTTGTATGTATTTTTGTATGATTATCAGCTTCTTTCGACACATTATGTATTTTGTTAATAATTTTGATTAGATTGCAAAATTGACCCTCTAACATAGAAAATTATAGGAAAGTTGAAAAATAATCTAAAGACATCCTAAAACATTTTATAAGAAACATCGTGTATGCATGTTTTATAAGCCAGTATTATATAAAGTATGTAATTATACTCTAAATTTAGCTTAGTTGTGAAATCACGAATTTCCATCTTAGCACCATTACATTGCAATTTGCAACAGTTGATTCGCAGAACGCTAGTTTTTACGACGTAGCTAAGTATATTTTAAGAGAAATAAAGCTTTACTTATAAAAAAATAGTAGTATCATAATTGAGTTATAGTGTTTTTTGTAGTTCAACGCTGTCTGTAACAATCAGTTTGTCACATTCTCAGGTCCATGTGAAAACAAAAATACTGAAAATTATTTTACATATTCGAGAAGCATTTTACATGCTCGCTGTATAGTTAACGGGATAAAACTTTTCGCATTCGATAAAATCTTAATATGCAGAAAACATTATATGAAAGACTATTAATCACTGACAAGAACCATCTCATTAGTATCCAAGAAGATTGGCAATAAATTGAATGCAATAAAATAACCCGATAAACTAAATGCTTTTTCATTAACGTTGAAAAGTTCAACGGTCTATATTATTTTAAAGACGTTGAAAAACATGTTTAGGTTAAAATAAGTTAGTCGAACATTAGCTAAGTAGACGTGTTTTTAATAAAAACAAGTAAAATCTGAACATAGTTCACTTTGACGGAGGCTACTCCAGTCGGTGTACCTACCAAAATATAAAGTGACGTAATCCCAAAGTTTAGTGAACGCAGCACTGTAGAACATCGCTCGCTTTGAGTTGAACAAATTCTCGATTCAAGGTCTGCCATGATCAAGGTCGCGAGTAGGAAATCATTGTCGGTCTCTGCTCACAAGACGCTAGGTACATTTACAATGAAACAGCTTGTCTTGCAATTATATCGGACAGCGCATATAGAGACTGTAAAACTAATAAATTAAACTAAGTGGCTGTGACATCTTCAGTACATTTGTGCGATACATCGCTATTACAGTAATTTCAATGATTTGTTTGCTTATCTATTAAAAAGTAATTTATTAAGACAACATTTTTTTTTTAAATTAGTTCAATATCTAACTTGCCTAACCAGTGACGAATGTGTGAACATATACAATCTATTTTCTCACTAGCAATATTAAAATACCGTCGGCTTGGCCATTTAATGACTTCCTTCTATGCATTTGAACGTAATTAAAACACAATATCTAAATTACAATTTTATATGTCGATATTCTGGTTGCAGTGATTTAAATGCAGAGGAATTATTTTAATTCAAGCGTGGTAAGAACAGAATAATAATGTTCACTTATACTAATACTTCGTTAGGTGTACCAACATTGCGTCATTTTTCGCTTCAAATGCTTGTTGCTTGCTACTTAGTAATCACCATCCAAAAAAACTTATTGGAATGTTATTTGTTCATGAAGACATTGATAAATCTTTTATTGTTTTTGTAATCCAATTTAAACAAGTATTTAAGTTGTAGCATTAAAGTTAAAATTTTTAGGTTAGTATCTTTAATTATTTTGTAGATGAGAATAGTGTTTTTGTTACAATTTCTTGAAAACAAATGTTATAAATCATATAAAAGATTATTTGCCAAACAATAAACGTATTTATATATGTATGTATATGTAGAGAACATCATATTAATAGTTATAAACCAGCTTTATATTGTATCCTGCGGCTGGTATATGGTAGGCAGAGGTACCTAGTGCTAAGACATTGCGTGTTGAGTAGCGAAACTCAACGCCGCGCTTTTTGGCTTGGTACCAGACCGAAGAAATCAAAACATCAATAAGTAATAATCCATTCTCCCTAGCGGTAATCGAAACCACAATCATCGCGTTACAGTCACACTCCTGTGCCTCTGTGCCACGACGGCCATAGTCGTATATACCCTTGCGAATAAATGTAATATGCAATAACAATTAATTGTGTTTCCACATTGCTACCTTTGCGAGCTCCTAGTCATGGGAATTGAGTACGTTTTTTTCATTAGAGAGCATAATTAGTTCTGAGTTGCGACTGTGGATCCGTGATAAAAGATTTTTATTTCCGCACTACTACCCAACTGAATACTTCAATGATATCTAATACAATAGAGCGCCAGTCTGTTTGTTGAATGTAATTATTTAAATTATAAATACAATACAGGTTTTTGTTGAAGTTCAAAATAGTCTAATAATTATTTATGATAATGCATATGCATTATATATTTTAATATGAAGACATATTTTTTCTTATATTTCTAGCTCTTAGTTTTTGTTAAAATCTAATTTGTAAATTAGGTAATTAAAATAAATTGCGTACATTGAATTACAAAAAAGTCGCACAATGTAATTCGCGAAAAAAAAATCATTGTTCGAAATCACTTACAACTTAGTCGGGCTAGTTAGAGTTTTATTCCATTTGCCTTACTAACATATATATCGACTTATTTCAATTATTTTTATTTTTATCTATTCGATATATCAACACGCAATGCCTCCAGAACTCGGCAGAAAGTGGGGAACGACGTGTCTTAACACTAGGTTCCCTCTGCCTACCTACTGTGTGCGGGATACAGCGTGAAGCTGATTATTCGATATATCTACTGTCTATACTATATGAGTCACAAGCGTAAAATGTAAAATAAAGTCGCAATTACGTAATTAAAATCAAGATCATTAGTTATATCCACATCAGGACTAGAAATACACATAAGAATCTATTTACTATTAAAATATCCGGCGTTGTTCTGGTTATTGTATCTTAATCTGATAATTAAACAAACGATAACAGCGATTGATAAAAACATAAACATTAAAGGTTCAGAATATTGGAATTATTGGAAACACGCTTGATGGATTTGAAACAAAAGTCCTTTAGAGTGAGTAAGGTGACTGCCACAATTAATAACAAGAATTTAAGATTTAGACATGATGTGATAATTAGTATTAATATTTATATTATAAACATTAATAATAATTAAATAAATTATAAATTATATATTATTCGGAATTAATCTTTAATTATAATAAAATTTCTTATAAAGCGATATACGAGTAGCATATTAAAATTTGTATGTTAAGTAATCCTTAACATGTAACAGATGTTTTGTAGACCTCTTTGCCCTTCTTGGGAATGTCAAACCAAGATCGAATCCCTAAGGGGTTACGTCATGGATAATTTTGTCCAAGGAGGATCTTGCGAGTCTTAATACCCTCCTAATTCTAAGAAGTGCGAGGAAAGTTTCCTCAAGTAAAAGACATAAGGAATGTTGGTTGAATCATGCGCGCCCGCCTTTTACTCCGTTATTATACAGTTAATCGAGTATAAAATTATATATTTTTAATATTATGCTTTCTCTATATTATTTTATATTCATATAAAATATGTATCTTTTTACATATTTTAAATAAGAATAACAATTATTTATGCTATCAAATAGTTGCCTAAAAATAATATATCAGTCTAAGATTTTTACGTCATTGAAATTATACGATACCTACCCTTCAAAGGTCGTCAGTAAATCTGACGTTATTAATTTTATGTCCGTTGTCTGCTTTAATCTGATAAAATCTTTTTTGTAAGCTAAAATACTAAGTTTTAATTTACAGTGTAAAAAAATTAAAATTCAATTTAATGTATAATTTTTTCTACAATATTGAAACAGTTTTAAATATGTAATAACAACACAAACGGTTCTCTAATATTTGATCGGAAGCCGTATTACATAATTCAATATGGATGAAATCGGACCCCTTTTTCATGGTCAAATAATAATCGAGGACCTTGAATAAAGTAGAGTCTCCAGCGTTAGACGAATCGTGGTTGGTGTTAGTATCTTACGCTCGGGCACCTGATCAAACATATGGGAAGATAAGCGGCACACTTGATGTGAGACTCAACAGATAACCAACCTCGCCTTCCTGACTTCTAATCCAACACTTGAAACTAAAAACATTAATGGAATATAACAGCAATTTTAAAATGCTTATAATAAATTTGCTTAAAGCAAACATATTTACGTATCATCAATAATAATAGAAGAGATGCATGAATTCTTCATTAACTGAAACACTGAACACATGTAATATTCCTTTAATATAAAAACTCAGCAAAAAATATAAACAATGTAAAGTAAAAGTTAAATTTGAACAAACATCCTCTAAAAACAAAACACGAGAACATTTTTTCTTTAATATACAAGAACAGTTCATTACGTTCATTACATCGCAACAATTCTCAGAGGAAATTTACAACAGCCATTTTGTTAAGGTTTAAAGGAAATATATTAACTTAGTTATGAAAGTAAGTATAAAATATTTATACTATATATATTAATAATTATCTATACATCTAGAAAAATAAATATATCTCTAGTGAAAATACTATTATTGTAATTATTTTGTTATTTGATCAACATTTGTGCAATGACCAATAACCTGTTGAGAAAAAAAAAGTTTGAATCTTCCGTATTTGGGCTGACATCCTCTTGTTCTTTATACGAGGAGGCAGAAGAAATTGATGTCCTATTATGTCTGAGTCGGGCCAAGCGGCCATGGTCAAAATTTCAATAGCCCAGAGCGATTGTGCTGGCCGGCACGTGTAACTTTTTGTGCAAAACTCCTTGACATTCTTTCAGATTATTTTTATTCTTTGGTGCAATTTCAAAGGATTCTGAGGTTCTCTTAGTGTGCAACAATATTTTAAAAAATATCTTCATATTATGTATATATTCATAATTTTATAATCCCTGTTAATTCTAATTAACATCATCTATGATGTAAAATGAAGTCTAAATGTTTATTGTGTATTCAAAATATGCAGTTACATTAATATTTTAGATTTATTGAATAATATGTGAAGAAGTCTCTGTGCCTACAGAAGTAGCGAACGAGCGTGACATCAACTTTCTATGCGACCTCGAAATGCTGCATTCACTTTCTTGACGACTCTACACCGGTTACGCAAGCACTTCGACCGACATATCAATAAAACGCAATGAAAGCGCTCCACTGTCACTTGTTGACATGTTTCAAGATATTAGTAAAAAACCTATTAAAAGTTACCTAAAAATATTAACACCTACTTGAGTTCTCTCTTGTTGACATATTTTAATACTGTATCAAAAAAATACTATCAAATGTTTAGAAAAATTTGCGAAGGACATATAAAAACACCAGGTGCCGTGCTTCTCGCGTCCAAGGTCAGCGTTTCCTAGAGGTGCATTTAGGTTTCTTTTTATTCGTTGCATGCCCCTTGGTTGGAGCCGGATCGCGTGCGGCCAAACCAGTTTGATGCTGTCCTCCACTCCACTCGTAAGGCAGGATCTCCATTACATTTCTAATTATTTTTATTTTATAAAATAATCCATGATCATTAACGCCAGTAAATAAATGCGGATTTTTTAAACTCTTTTTAAGTCATTAGATTTTTATAAATGTAATAGTTGTGTCGTTTGATGTAGGAATTGTTGATATTTTTGACTTTGAATAATATGTATGGAAAATCTCTTGTGATATCGAAAATTTTATACTTAAATCCTTGTGTATATACATGTATTTGTTCTTTAGCTGTTACGATTAAAATAAATCCTAAATAATTTACCTCATTTGGTGGATATAAAACCTAATCGTATACAGCTTGGTAAGCAACACGAATAAAACAATAGGGGCGGCCTGCGAATTCGGCTTTTTCTTAGAAGCCTCCGACAACTGCAAAGCGCGCCAGCAGGAAGTGGGGAAGGACTTAGTTTATGTAACCTAATCACCTGCCGGCTCGAGGCCAGCTTTGATGGGATGGAAAAAATCAAGGCCACGGCAGGCTAAATGTGAATTCAGGCCATACGCAGTTTTATATCTAACCATCCTGTGCGGTCATAGCAGGATGTTGCATAAGCTTTGTTGTTTTGTTATCCTTCGAGCAGACCGCGTCGCATTTTAGATTAGTTTTTTGTACACGTTGAGCCATTCATCTTGCTCGAATGCTATAGGAGAATAAGCGTTAATAATACTGTCGTAAGTGTCAGTCTCTGAAGCATCTCATTGTCCTCTACGTGAGGAGGCATTTACTAATTTAGAAGATTGTTGTCGAATATAAACTGATTCTTACTTTGTTTCACAGCGACGTTAAGATTGTATATTTAGCTTATAGAATAGGTGTTATATTTCGGAGAACTCGTGAGAATGTTACACATAATGACTTTGTACTTCTATTTTAAAACTTTTCCATTTTCCGATATAACAAGTGTGTGTGGACGAGAAAATCTTTTATACTGAATGGTCTGAACTGAAATCGAAACATCGCTGGATAAAGATTCAACGACTTTCAATATAATCCAAGTTTGCGAAAGTTACATTTACTGAAGGATTTTTACTCAGATACTTCATGATGTTGTCATCCCGTAAATTGAAGTTGAAATTGAGTTTTACAAATTCCATTCCGATAAAAAAATTAGGGATTATTATGTTTTAATCTTTATTGAAAATACACGTGGTGTAAAATAAGAGGGAAAGAGGCACATTTAGTTAAAAAAAAATATATTCACCGGGGGATTTCCGCCGATCGGAATTTCGTGATCCCAGAAGGGACCATCCCCTGCTTTTGAGCGTTGCCATGGGCGACGTGTGCTATCTTTGCATCAATGAATGTATTGTGTTCGAACTAAACATGAACATTCATAATAGTTTATACAAGCTTGAATAATTTGTCCCGCTGTTGACATTATTTGGGGATCATACAAAATTTATTGTTAGTTGCTATTTTTTTGTAATGAAAATTAGAAGAATACTAACATTGACGATTGTGTAGCATTAAAGTTACATAAAAAATATGAAAGCTAATATAAATGCTATTCAACATATTATATAATCTCTTGATACTATATTTAATTATCATATAATAATCAGCTTCACGCTGTATCCCGCAAACAGCAAGGTAGGCAGGGGGAACCTAGTGTTAAGACACTCCGTTCCACACTTTTCGCCGAGTTCTGGAGGCATTGCGTGTTGAGTGGCGGAACTCAACGCCGCACTTTGCCTCGACACCAGAAATGAAAATATAAATGTAAATAAATATTACATCTCTTTGAGTGGGGATCGAACCCACAACCAGTCGTTTTACAGTCACACTTTCTGTCCCTGTGACTGGTCCGACTGACCTCAAACTATATTTATGTTATTATATAAATTTTTCAAAGTGTGAAATATATGATAATTTAGCAAAATAGATATTTTTAGAAATATTAATTACATAATTATATTTACTATCTCTAATTTGGATCTACATATATATTTGTATAGCTATCTTACATTACTAAATTAGTTTTTTGCATTAACGAAGTAAATATAGATTTAGAACACATACCAATCAGAGTAAAATAAACTAATGGATTTTTAGCAACGATATACGACTCTTGGAACATATTTAGTCACAATTTATAATGAGGCTGCACGAGACCATACGCTTTACAGTATTTTAACAGCCTCGTAGTCGAATGCTTGGCGCTATAAATCTTACGATTCGACCTTTAGCGAGCGTAAGTTTTATAGCCAACTATGAGATGGGAATAAGTTCCATGCCGGAATCTACAAGTATAATGCGCCCGCGCCGCCCAGCCATAATATTTTTCAAAAGATCGCCATGAATTATTTATTTCTCACGTACTCACCATTACAATTATTTCTTTTCTTGAAGGCAACAACTCTGGAATAGCAAGTACATGACTGCTTAAGCCGCTTGTATAAGGTGAGCTTGGACTCGAAACTTGTTTTTAAACTCAAAGAATGAAGTTTGTCTGCGAATGCTGGCTATAAATAGTTTGTAATGATACAGGAGTCTTTAATAGTGTAACATATTTTCTTGTAATTGTAATTGCACAAGGCATAACGCGATTGTGAAAATAAAGAAAAACTTTTTAAATTAGACAGAACCGTTAAAAGTTTATTAATGTAGAGCGAATATTTCTTACGTCATAAATGTCGTTACGGTTTTGTAACAAAAGAGGTAAACACACAGGGTGAACGGCCCGCTTCAACTTGACACATTTTCGGCCCAATTGTAGGGATCGGCGACCTGCTTGCGCAACGGGAACGCTCAAGTAGGGCTCTGGGACAAGGATGTTACCAGAGCGACGGCCACAGGTTAAAAATATAAATACACTTTGACCATCATCCAGATTTATACAAGGAAATATTTTTTTAATACTCAATATAATATTTAAATATATTCAAAATAATATTACTAAAACATTTGGAGCAATCTAAACTGATTCAAATAATGATCTTCTTCCTTCATATTTTATATTAATTTGGTGATTTAAAGTGTGTTTATTGCTCTTTTAAATGAAACGATACCTACAGCAGAAATTCTTGTTGAACTCGTTTGGACGTACACGAGCCAAGTAATAAAATAATTATACGTTTTAGGTTTATTTAGTTTTTATAATTGATATTGCTAGAATAAGAGTTAACTTTATAACTTCTATAAAAGTATTTGCTTATTATCAAAGCCCAGCGTTAAATCTCATAAAATATAAGTATTATTTGATGAGATTTTATTGACAAAAAGATGATGAAGTCACGACCATTTGATCCACCGTAAATAGTCGATATACTCTCCCTTTCAACAACCGTTTGCGTTCTGAAGGGATGCAGTAAAAAATGCAGGTAGAGGGGTCCGAGCATCGACCCCACAACTATGATGACGTCACTATAACATCGCGTATGCGCATGAAGCGAATATAACGTTAGAAAATCGAATAAAATTAGCCGCAATCGGAAAACAACGGAACTTTAGGCAATTTGGGTCATGGCGCTGGTTTCGCGTAACATCTTCGATACAAATGTAAAGTATGAATGTACAATTTACGTTTATATAAGCTGGTATACGAGTTTAATGTATTGATTGTTAATATGATATTAGTATTATATTTTATATAAAATGAAATTTAGGCGCCTCTATGCATCACATATAAAGGGGACGCACAAAAAAAACTGTACCATTTTTTGCTTCTGGTATGTTGATCTTCACAATTTGCACTGACTTCCCAGTGCCATCGACCTCTTGACAGCTGTTTTACTATTGTTAAGTTGGAGCAAGTGTAAGATGTTTCACAGGAACCATTCTGGTACACGAGCCTGAACATAATATCCGTGGATAATCGCATCGTTCTTTTCTCCTTACATTATATTTAAATGCCGAGAGCTAGCGTTATAAATGAATATTTGTAATTATTCATAAATAAAAAATATAAATTACAGCATTTATTGTTATAAAATTCGGCTTCGACTAATAAGTATGTTTTAGTAGCACAGGGACATGCATGAATAGATAGATATGCATAAGACGTTTCAATGGATATCTTACTTGTATAAGGCCATGCAGAGAATTTTAAGTAGTCCCCAGTCACGATTTTAATGTTTCTATTCTAAAGTTGGGGCGTAGGTCATGAGGAAGCATAAATTTAGAAGAGTCGATAGCGAGTTGGCTCTACAAACCCACAACAGCTGTAGACAGAACGCCACGCCACGAACACATGCTCGCACCCCTATATCCGCACACAGACGCGCGACGTAGACAACGTAAACAGACGCAGGTTTATGCATACCAGATGCCCCCATAGAAAGAGACCAACTTAAAATATCCTTAGCGATAGAGAAAGAAAGGACGAGTGTAGAGCTATACTCGGTTTGACAACGTGCAGAGAACTCTAATTAATATAGTTACATGGTAAGAAAAATAATAGACCAATGGATAAATGAAATTGTAAAAGTTTGAACCGTAACGACGGTATACGTAGAAAAAGCTGCTTTCAAAGGCAGCTGTAGAAATATAAGTAAAGAAATACTCAAGCTAGTTCAAATAATCACCTTAAATAGCAAATAAACGTTTCATACAGGCGAGCTGATAGAAAAATAAACAGAGAGCCGAGCGGCGAGGCCGTTGTTAATTAACATACAGATAGTTTAATAAAAGGCAGGAAGCAGGCAACGAGGGGAGTAGGCAATGAAGCGGTAAAAATAGAAGCGGGGGCGACAGACGCGCAGGAATCGATCCCTCGAACAATACGATGCACCGCGAACGATGCGCCGCCAATCAATAATGATAAGTACCGACCGACGACTATCAACATTCTGTTTATCTGATCTTCGCGTGTTGCAATTCATTAAAACGAGGTTTATAGCAGTGAACCACGTTTCGCTGATTTTATTCAGTAATTAATGATATTGCTTACCTATATTTGTGTATTGGGTAAAAGAATATGTTTACTGATAATACAATTGTAATGCCCGATCAGTTACATGGAAGGTATGTAAGAAAATACTTTATTGGTATTTAATAAGGTAAAACAACCAAATGCAATGATTTTCAATTTTTTTTTGTCGATTTCACTGTGTGTTAATTTAATTGCAGTTTGCATTGTTGTATTTTGCTTCTCTTAACGTTTAGTGTCTGATTCGGTTAAATCTGCTTATAAATAAAAAAAGTTGTTCTACAAAATTGATGTTTTATTAACTTGGCTGAAACTTTACTTTTGAATATAAGTGTAGATATTGTTTTTAAAATGAAACTTATGCAGATTAGTAAAATAATAATAAGGTTGTTTAAGTGGGCGAAGCCGCGAGCGTGTCGCTAGTATAATAGAAAATTGTTCTGGTGACAGTGTCCAATATAAGAATATTGCAAAAATATTGACAAACAGAAGCTTAAAGCGTTATTTAATTGCTGTATTTAAACAGTTGGAATTTGCAATAATGATAGCATAAAACAAATACTGCTTAAGAATCTTTTCATAAAGAAAGCAATTTCGCAAGGTTTCAATTTCTTCTGGGTAATTTTAATTTAATTTAATGAGAAGGTCAAGGGAACACTATTTTATGCTATAATTACACGTTATTAGCACGATCGTTGGTATTGTAGTGAATGCCATCGTCGTATCAAATTTAAGTGCCCTTAAGCTATAAACTTAAATAAAGTTAATTGAAACACACCGACGGACTGGCTTATTATATAAGAAAACTTTGGCTGCAGACAAAAATGTTTTATACAAAGTTTGTACAAACAAATAACACGTACAAATAAATATAAGTACGTACAAATAAATTTTGCATATTGTTTAGTATATTAAATATAATATATTTAATATTATTACTTAAAACTACTACGTAGTTATTTTATGGAATGTTCAATAAATTTCATAGTTAATTTATAAACAATTAGGCAGCCTAATAAAACAGTTATAAAAGTAGCAACAGTAATAAGAACCAATTATATTAATCTTTGACTTTTAAATGAATGCAGTTCGCTAAACTTAAACATCATTAACCTTGGCTTGAAATGAAACAATCGATAAATAAATAATTAATATTTATAGAAGTATACATTTATTATAAAAGTACATTGTGCTTGATTGAGTTGATTTAAATAAATACCTAGGACCAGGTGAATTGTGACGCTACAAACATCATAAAATCATAAAGAAAACCAGTAAAACATCTAGAAAACCTAACCTTTCTTTTCTAAATGTGAAATAACATTTAAAAATCTGTAAATAAGTAAAAAAAATAATGAAGATAATTGACTTTAGTACTTCACTACAAGAGGGGAAGGGAGCTTCAATTGTCATGAATTAATGTCAGTGTGAAAGCAACGCGGAAGTGTGTAAACTTGCGGGACACCGCGCAGCTGACTCGCGTCCCGGTTATTTTAGTTTGCAATTCGCAAGCACGTCGCCGTTGGGATAGGTCAGGCCCAGTCGCAGGCACTCTACTGTAAACCCTAAGTGATGGGGGAGCGAATGTAGGTCATCAAGGGAACCACAGCCTGCGGTGCGGAAAGCAATTTTTGCCTCCAGCCGTACTCGTGACAAGTACGTACGTAGTGCGATGCGCGAATTTTATCAGCCATGCGAAAACATTGGGGCAGGTCGAGGTTAACGCCCTTAGCCATATCGTTCTTATCTACTCGTTTATTAATTTATTAGTTATACACATATGTATGTATGAAGTGTCCGTTGTCTTGAAAAATGAAACAGAGAGTCAACATTAGTGTTTGCTTTTTTCTGATCAAGTTCTCGAGTTACAAAAAAGGTGTTTCTTGTAATCAGCGCGTTCAACTCTGTGGGAGCGCTGCAGGAGCTCACCGCAAGCGCCGTAACAACGTGGTCGGTTCAGCGAAGCAAAACCACGTCTAGACACCGCACTGCCCGTACATAAACACCCGCCATTATACGCAGATCTATAATATCGTCTTACTTTCCATTACCTTCTTATGTTTTAGTACAGTCCGAGCTCGCCCAGAGGTCTCTCTACACTGGTGGCACAATATTTATTAATGTACGTTTTAATGCTTGCTTCTAATTCAGTATTGACCTTATTGTACTTTCCGTGTAACTCGTCAGGGGGCAGCTTCCAAAGCATGATGTTAATCAATTCCTTTGATCCAACGTATGCACAAATCCCTTTGATAACGTTAAATCAACAAATAAATATTAAAATAGGTAGTTAATGAATATGTAAAAATAAATAATTTGTATAACAAATATACTGATTTTGTTATCGCACAGGTTTGTGGCCGATAATGTTTTCACCTTGCGAAGAAAGTAAATGCACCTCTAGATATGAGTCAGTGGTCGTCACGAACCCTTTGTTATCGGGGATGGCGGGGGCGCGGGGGTGTGGGGCCGGGGCGCGGGGCGCGGGGGTGCGGGCGGCGC
>DWAN01000632.1:0-22189 GCA_018230445.1 Heliconius hewitsoni | reverse complement strand
TTAATCTGTACTTAATTTGATACAAAATGACAACTTAATTAGTTATTCTTTTGGTATATCTCTATTCATGAAACTGTAATGTTTTTAATTCAAATTTATTTTAAATATTAAGAAGCAATATTCATCCATGAACAAGTCCGAGGCATTCTATTTTCATTATCCACGCTAAGGTCCACCTGATGTCCACATTCTTGTCGGTGGCGTCAACATTAACATCAAGACTTGTTCTGGACGGTCTGTGGAGTTTCTGGAGCCATTTTAAATCCTTGGCCCCAAAATTGTCGAAGAAAACAGCGGCCTTGGCGCTCTTTTTCCCAATGTGCATGGGCCAAGCGCTTCAGGCCATCGGCAGTACACCGGAGTGATCAGGCGGATGGCGGTCTACGGTGCCCTCGTTTGGGCGGACGTTAAACACGTTAAGAAAAGAGAATAGTATGAAAGAATGAGACAGACACTTTAGTTCGCGTCGTGTATCTTTGGCTCCAATCCGAGTCAAATGACTTCGTGACGGATTACTGAGCTACCCCCGAGGTTTGCAAGACTGATTGTGTGACTGTATGGCCACGTACTTCGCACTTCAATCAACTTCACGAATAGTGCAGCGGGTGCTTATAAGATAGAACTTAAAAATATCTTACCTCTCCAAGCAGGCACCGGTAGTTCAGTAGCAACAGTACTTAGTGTGGGCTTACTTATTATATCTAAAAAAGGTAAAATTTATTATAAGATGAGACCCCAGTGCTTAAATCTGCAGGTATCTGTTTTTTTAATGAAACTAATATTTAAGAATGATATATGATAGTAGAATAAATTTCACTAGGGTTGCCTAGAAGAATCGTGCCGCAATCACCCTCAATTAAATCTATGGTAATGCGTTTCTTGGAGAAAATATGTTTTTTATATGAATCTCACATCATTTGAAAGAAAATCACATAAGGAATTGGAAAAAACAATGGTTGCCAGCTCTCAATCCGCAAGCCCAGAGTTACCTGGTTTAAACAGGTCACTTAATGTTTATAATTTGCTCTAATGTGTTTTTTTAATGAATTATATATCAAATTAAAGTTTATTTTTTTCTCAACACTATAGCACATGGTGGCCTGGAATATAACTGCCGCAGACAGAGGTTGCCATCATTTGAAATATTTTATTCCGGTAATCATTAAAAAACAGATAGCTACAGATTTAAACATCAGAGTTTTATGCGGCTATTACATACGTACAGTAAAAAAAACAAGCGTTTGCTATTCAACATATTTTTGTAAAGTTTATAGGCGCCAACTTATTATTATTAAATAACTTGACCTTGAGGCACACTAGGAAGGGAACCTACTCTCGACAGAGGACATAGTGTTTAGACACTCCATTCCCCATTGCGTGGTGGAACTCAACGCATGGTGCGAGAGCGAAGGAATGAAAATGATAATAAACAATAATTCATTACCCCCTCGAGTGAGTATCAAACCTACAACCGTTGCCCAACAGTCATAACATTGAGCCCCTGCGCCATGACGGCCTTTACAGGATGTAATATCAAAAAGTTGTTTTTGATTATCCAGTCAAATGCGGAAAGTACGTAAGAATAATATTTAATAACAAAATAACCTTAGGTACCTTAGGTACTTAATTATTAACTTTAAAAAAATATGCGTAAAAGAAGTATCTCAGTTGCAAGAAATTCTATTCTGCACTTTCCGCCTGAATTCGAGACATGCCGTATTGAGTAAAGGAACTCGGCACTTCAACTTATCTTTTTTTAGCTTTACGATCCTGCACATAGCAGAGCGGGCAGAGATAGAGAGTGTTAAGACACTTGGTTACCCATTCAGACACTTCTGGTCTCTACTTTTCATCTATATGTTGTGTGTGAGCGGCGGAACTGGGCGCCACGCATTGCCTTATTACTAGAGGAAGTAAATTTAAATTTTATTGGAAATGGAAATTTAAAATCCCCCATGTGGAGTTCGAACCCACAATCGTCGCGTTTAGTCGCACGCCACGACGTTCTCTCTCCATAAAGTTCAAAGGCAATTATGTTATTTCGAATTTTATAAGATACTTCACCTTGAAAAATTGTGAAATATAGACAATATTTATATAATTGCTTCCTAAATGTTATGATATTTATTCACATAAATTTTCAAGCAAACTTATGATTGAGTAATTAAAGAAATAAAACAAATTAATCGATTGTATTGATTATTATGTGAAAATATATAAATATTTTACATGCCAGTTCTATACAACCTTGAGTTCTGACGTAGTTTTATGTCGAAGTACAATAATTTCTAATATTCATAGGTACATGGTATATAGTAGTGACATGGTTTATAAATTCAATAAAATTATATTTTAAAAGAACTTTTATACAAAGAAAGTTATCAAAAAATGTAAAGATGTACGTCCCGTATCGTTAGGTACACTGTATATTAATACCTACTACTACCTACCTACTAATAACGAGAAAATGTTTAATATTTGTAAATACATGTTAGAAGTATACTGGTACCTGGTACCTTTTTGGTAAAAAGGGAACTTTTTCACAACAATTTTACTATTTTGTAACATAACGTTTAAGGAGAAAAAGGCTACTTACTAAACTTGTTACAAGTGCTCCGATGGGGACAGAGATCACTGAAATCCATGATTGGTTGTAGCTTACATAATCACATACATATAAAAGTGCTATTAAAAAATGTAAGTATTTTCTACGTGATACTATATAAAGAAATAAAAAAGATTTCAGCTAACTCAACAAAGATTGACATTGTTATTTGACAACAATAAATCATTATGATTTAACATAAGTTTTCACATATCTGCAAAACGTAATATTATAGTCTTTATTTTTGTAATGATCATATTGGAATTTTTGTTTTCTTTAAATTTCGCACGTCCATTTTATTGTTGTATTTCTTACATATTTGTACTTCGATTTTTGTCTGCTATTTACATACATAAGATATTATATAGACAATAGTAGAACCCCACAAATTGGGTTGGGTTTGTCTATTACGATTGGCCGAAGGGCTTCTATCAAATCTATCTACCTTATAGGACTGTACAAGCAACTAGAGCTGCATACAATACCTAAGTATAAGTAATTTGTAATAAATAAAAGTCATAGCAACTTAAGGCAAGAGATACCATGACAATCAATATGAAAAAGACACTGAAATCCGCATCCAGTACTCAGAGAAACTGAGTGTCATCGGGAGAGCGAGGCAGGACTTTAAGCCAAAGCGTCTTATAAGGAGTCGTGCTCTCATATCTGAGCTGGTACACCGCAGTATCAGCTTGAACCATTTGAACACATACAACATAGAACCGCTCGAATTGTTGGGGACACAATGATCTGTGAAAGACTTGACGTCTCTTCACTGTGAGCTCTCTACCGCATTTATCTTGGGGAGTATTCTGAGGAACCGTTTGACCTGCCACCAAAATCTCTACAGTATGTCAGAGTCTCACATACCATCCATACCACCTACACACACGGCACTCCACTACTTTACGGTACGGAAAAGCGCATCTTCCTCCACCTGTAACGCCGGCAACGTACCTATAGATCACTTACCATTAGGTGACCTGTACACTCGTATGTTTTGTCTTTTCCATTAAAAAGAAATACTGAAGAAAGAAAGAATGATAAGACGTACTTTTGTAAACTGAATGACTCTGTGCGCTTTTCTGGCCATTTGGAATTGCTTAATGACGATCATGAAGCTGAAAACTAAATGTAACGATTATTACACCGCACTCTTAAATTTAATAAATTACTACACATGATTGTGTAACATTGCCTAGACTTAAATTTCATGAAAACTAAAGCATATATTTGCCAGCAGCTCTCCGCACAATATAGACATACCTACGCTCAACATAGACATACAGGAAATATTGTCAGAGACGTTCTAGCTAATGTTAGAGTAAATGAAAAATTTATATGTGGCTATTTGAACGGATGGGTTGCAGCTGCGAGAAGCGGTTATGAGGCTATGCTAGGTCAGTATGATAACAAGAAAATATATGAGGCTGGAACGCTTATATCGGAACACAATGTGTGATCGCAAACAAATTCACATGTATTCATAGGAGCGAACGGAAAGGAAAAGTAGGATTGATTTACTCGTGGATCAGCGTATTCCAGGCCAAGTTATGGACACGCGAGTGTTTAGGGCTTCGGGAACGGACCCCTGTCTAGCTGTGGCTAGAATAAGGGGTCTGTTCACAAATTGCCGCAGCTACACAAAATGTTCAAACTTGGAGTCGAATTTCTGCATAAGAAGCTGGATGCTTCAAGATCCACCGATTATAAAGAAATATCAAGAAAGTTTCGAGGAATCTAGACAGCAGTCTCGAGAGAGATAGATTAAATTAGATTTCCTGATATATCTATTCCACTGTGTATTTAAAATCTCGGTGTGTAAATGCATTAGTATAGCCCGACAAGAAGATCCCTATGATGGTATACGGTGGATGGATTTAAAATACTCTTACTTGCTTACTAATTCTTGTTGGTGTACAATTGTGTATTAGTATTTACTACTAAGTACTGGTGTCTACCCCAACAAATCAGAAAACGCTCACCAAATCAAAAAAACGTCATAATCTCATACCCACCATACTAAAGAGCAAGATATATTCAGCTCAGTAGTACGCAATTATGAAATCTAAGAGACGAATGCCACCTTCGTCTATCTGTGGCCTGACTGACTACTGCAGTGTTTGAAACGTCGGGTTTCCAAAAATGTATAATATTAAATATACGCGATTAATCCGGTTAAGTTTCATTTAAAATATATTTAAGAGTAAAAATTCTGTAAGCAGTAAAAAATGATTGTTCTGTTGGTTTTGACCTCCAGAAACTGTCGTTAGCTTGAGCTACTCAACCGCCCATGTCTCTAAATTAGGTGGACCAGACCGAGGTGTCATCTCTTAACACTATTGTCTGTAGGTACTAAGCAACTAATTGTGATGTTGTAAAATAATAATCGTAGCAATTTTTTAGGACTCTATAAGTCATATAAATTAATATAAGTATAAATCGATGTCACAAATTTTTAATATACATTAGTTTATCGCACACGATAGTTCACATGCGGGCTGATTATATTTATTGCTCATCGGTAAGCGATGTTATTGTTTTTGTTCAACTATAAAATTATTCTTAATATTTTTGACTTAAAAATGTCTTATTTGAGCCGATTTACACATCTACATATACTAAATCAAACGTTATATTTTTTTTTCTCGTGCATGGGATCGAGCCCGTAACACAGTTATACCTTTTAATTCGAACTGCAGCTAGGTTAGTTACGATTTAATAAACGATATTACTTATGTAACAGAGCATTTCTTTGATATTTTATCAACGCATTGGTGAATCAAATAACAAAACATAATGGTATCAAAAATTGGATTTATATTTCTGTGTTGCTGTATACGATAATGTCAGTAACAATTTGCCAGGTTACAGAGTCGGCCACACAGCCAGAATCAAGCATAACGTGTACTTTATAACAATGATACATTTTTTTTCAGACCTAATATCCTAACTTATCCGAACTTACTACAAAGATATACATGTAAAGCTAAATATCTACAGTCATCAATAAGTTATATACAAATAACAATACACAATAATTATATACACTCGAATTTCGATAAGACTCATCTGTAACCTGAGAAACTACACTTTTCTACACTGTGGGCAGTACCATTTGCCTTTAGGCGGTACCATGATACCGACACACTCGAAGTGGAACCACTCGATGGAGCAGCCTTCCGCGTCGCAGGCGATCATCTCCGACACCTCGTCGTAAGGACAGCGGCAGTAGCAGTACACGCTCTCGCCCTCGCGCGCTTGCCGTGCTGCCGGGCGCTGGAACGCGTACGGTAGGCTCGACGTGCCCGAATTCAGGTATGTAGGCGGCGGCACTGTGGCGGCAGCGGGTGGCGTAGGCTGATAGATCTCCAGCCCGCCCTCGGTGCTCGACTCCGAATCGCTAGACTCCATGGATTCCGAGTTCATCAAGAAACGCGGAGGCTCGGGATCGGGTATGGGCGTCGTCAACCTTATGGGCTCATTGTAATTAAACATTCTTTGCGGGATGACTGTAGATGGTATTTCCTTTTTGGCTTTGTGCGTTACAGGTGAAGGCAAATCTTCTTTCCTCCATTCTAATTTCGGCGGCAATTGAGGTTTAAGAGCCGCAACTGTTTGTGGTGATTCTTCGTCGCTTGAGTAACCGTAAAACTTATTTGGCACTCGTCTCCTTTTCGAGGCTCGCTTCTTTTCAGTTGACTTCATCGGAATGTTGACGATGGCGGGCGGCGCTACTGTAGCCGCTGGTGGGGCTTCCGGTAGTTGTACCGTATTAGACTGCAGAGATATTGTAATTTTATTTGGAATTAAAGGTGGTGTTAATTCTATCTCTGATTTTGCAATAACATCTTTAGGAATAGTCATTTTAATAGGACCATGTTTACGTGAACTCCTTGATTTCTTTTTCTTTTTACTTTTCTTTTTGCTGCTACTAGTTTTCTCCTTAATACCAACTTCTTCTTTCACTTCCTTTTCCTCTTCTTTTATAATTTCCTTGACTTCATATACTTCCTTGGGTTCTTCTTTAGCTGGAGTTGTACAGCGGCTAACGTCGCCTGATATTGAGCCACCATCAGATGGAGCCACGGAAGCTAAAAGTAACAGTTGATTGCGTTTTTCATTATGCATTTTATTTGCAATTTGTTGAGGATGTTCATCATAAAACTCTTCATCAGTTTCGCTTTCTTCAGTTTCTAAGTCACTTTCAGCAATTGTTGGTTCACTTTTGTCTGGTACTAAAATAGGGGTCTCCGACATACCCATTACATCAACATTCGAACCATTACTTAATCTTCTATTGGGAAGGGTTTTTTTAAATTGTTTGCTCTTTTTCTTATCCTTTTCATTGCCTGATTCATCTGAAGAATCAGAATCGGATGAACTTGATGAAGAAGATCCACTTGAAGATGAACAACTACAGTTAGATCCGCAGGAGCAGCTTGAGTCGCTGTCACTACTA
Organism: Heliconius hewitsoni; assembly: GCA_018230445.1. Lineage (NCBI taxonomy): Eukaryota > Metazoa > Arthropoda > Insecta > Lepidoptera > Nymphalidae > Heliconius > Heliconius hewitsoni. Next base: position 15,122 of record DWAN01000632.1, on the reverse strand, counting down.
CTACTGCTTGAACTTACTGATAGATTACCGTGCCTTTTCTTTGGAGATTTTTTACTTTTTTTCGAATCAGAACCAAATACGTCATCGTCTCCGTTAATTTCAGCAGGTATTACGCAGTAATCGTGGTCTGACTCGCATACATGTTTTCGTATAGGTACTAATGGAGGCGTCTTTTCTTTTTGTTTTTCAACTTTAGCTTGATATTTATTAAAATTATCCCATATTTCTAGAATTTTTTGGTCACTAGGTTTATCGTCTTCTTTCAAATCTGTTTTTTCTTCTTCATTAATTGGTGGCATTTCTGAGTCCACTGATTTCATATCTTTTTCAACATTACATGTAGGATTATTTTCTTGAACATTATCAGGCTTGTCCTGAGTTGTTTCTTCCTTATTTATCGGTAGAATACCGCTATCAGACTCATCGCTACTGTCGCTCTCAGATAAATTTAATGCCGGCAGATTGACATCTAATAATAAAGCATCTTTATCTTTCAGCTTTTTCTTTTTACTTCTTTTCGATTGTTGCTCACTTTCAGCCTCAGTTTTATTTTCGGGGGTTCCAGCTCCCTCTTTTGTCTTATCGTCAACAAGATCAATAATAGGAATTTCCTTTAAATTTTCTGAAATAGACACATTTAAAACAGGTTTTTCTTCATCTAATTTTTCTGAAACCAATTTTTTGTTATGTACTTCTAAATGCTTATTAAGGAGTTTCTTAGATACAAATTTTTCTGTACACCCTTCTTCACTACACGTATGTGGAAACTCTTCAGAGTGAAATCGTTTATGAACTTTTAAACAAACCGCTCTCGTAAATTGCAAAGTGCATTCATCGCAAACAAACACGGCTGGTGGTGTACAGAAATGATAAACATGAGGCCACTTCTTCTGTAGACACTTTTTACACAAAACACTTTCAGTGCCATGCTTCCAAAATAAGTGATTAGTAATATCTGGTTTGTTTCTATAAGCTATTCCACAACGATAGCATAAATGGTGCAACTTGTGTTTCCACACATGATTAGACAGACGTGCTTGGCTTTGGCAAAGTTCTAAACACACATCACACGTGTGGTGTATCTTTCTAAGATGCACCATTAGCCTAAAGGATGACGAAATATTGTCTACATTACAAAAACAACATCTAAACTTAATTGCATACTCAGAATCATAGGTTCCAGGGCATAAATGACATAATAATTCACTATAACTATAAAAATTGTTCTTGCACATAACACACAGTAATATTGTTTTTTGGTGCATTTTTCTGTTATGCAAATAGAGATCTTTATGAACAGCAGTTTTAAAATAACACTGAAAACATTCGAAAATTGGATTAAATTGAACTGTATCACACTTGTCTACACTATCATAAGAGTCTAAATTAATATAAATAGACCGGAGCTCCTCGGCTCCGGCCTGCACTTTGAATGTAATTGTCTCTGGCATTAACTCCTCAGCTGTAATGCTATCAACTGTAGCAGAAAACCTATGTTGTGCCACCATATGCAGGGCCAACTGCTCACAGTCTACTGCAATCTTACGAACATGATTGCAATAAATACAATTGAAAACTGTGGATGCCAAAAACACCTTCAACAGGTCCTTTAAAGGATATTTGTCAATAGGCCTGTCTAATGTTAATTCTGTTACAGGAATATCATCAGTCACAACAGGATCAACAGGCTCTTCTACATTCACATCTTCATTAGGATTCTGGTCAGGAGGTTCTGTTTTTGGTTCAGGTTGAAGGGAGATTTCATCTTTTATTTGTACTTTCTCTTCTAATAACTTTTCTGGATCGGGCTTAACTTTTTGTTCTTCCTCAGTTTTCGCTTCCTCTAAAGGTGTATTAGGGGGAGCAGTGTTCATTTTTTCTTCTTTATTTTCATATTCTTGTTCCTCTGCACTGGTTTTATTAACCTCAACAGTTAACTTCTCCCCAGAATCACTATCAGAAGAGTATTCACTAGATGAATTTTTATCTAAAAATTCTTTAGGAACTCTAACAGTTAATTTTGGTACCCTATTTAAAGTATTAACATCTTCTAATTTATTATCATATATAGTTGATTTTATAGTATTTTCTGGTTTGAATTCAGGTGCTTTATTGATTGTTTCTATATTATTATTTACAAGTGTTTTAACAGTAGTCTCTTTGTTGTTCTCTATAATAGTTGTTTTAACAAAAGGACTGTCAGCTTTATCACATATTGTCATCTTTATTGAAGGTGGTTTGACTGGTGTTGTTGAAACTGGGTCAGGAGGTTTGTCTTTTTCATATCTTTTAGGAGGTCGTCTGTTACGTGAAGGTGGTTTGTGAGCATATTGTTGACCAACAGAGGGATCCACAGTTGAATTAATAATAATTGGTGAATTGGCATTATTTAAACTCAATTTTAACTTAATCCCACCACATTCTTTATCTTTTTCAGTATGGGGTGGCGTTGGCTCTCTTTGTTTCGTTTGTGGTACATACTCAGGTGTTGGTTCTCTGTTACTAATTGAGTCTGGGGTATCACTGCTATCTGATTGCTCCAACTGCTCATTCCCATTGGGGATATAGTTAGCATTTGTATTTAAATTATGTGTTAAACTATCATTAGGGCTTGAGTAAGGCTTGGCTTTTGGACTATGTACTAGGGGGGTAGTATCTAAGGTACTACTTGTGTCTTTACTAGTAGATGCCACACTTTCATAACTTATGCTAGTGTCACTATTTACAATATCATTACTGCTCGTGTGAATTTCATTTTTTTGAGAGTGTGAAGTAACTGTCTCAGATTTCTTTTCATTTAAATCCTTTTTCTCATTAAAAGACTTAGCAGGTTCCTTTGTAACATTTGCAGGTCCATTTATACCAGATTCATTGCCATTTTTCATTATTTTTGCAGTATTCGATTTAAGTGCATTTTTACTAATTAGAACAGGGACAGGTTTTGGCTTGATATTATTACAATCGTGGTTATAAAAATCATCTTTTTCACTACATATTTCATCACAGGCACAGCACATCAAATAAAAAGTTCCATTGTACACTTTACAAAAATCCTCTTTACTATCATAGTTAAACTCTTGTACATGATGTTTGTTAGTTAAATGTGAAGATAGCTTTTCTGCTTTAGAAAACATTCCCAGGCAAAAGAGACAGATATGTCGATTGTGCACTTCTCTCATATGAAGAAAAAGATTCCAATTTTCATAATAGGTGCCACATGCAGAACACAGGTACACTTTGCGGGTGACTCGGGAGGGTCCAGCTGCACTACAATCTGTGTTTGGTGCTGCCTCGGGACTTAACGCAGGTTCTTTCGCTTGTGCTCGACATACAAGTTGATGTTCTTTTAACATTGCTAATGTTTTGAAAGACATTGAACAGCATTTTCTGCATTTAAATTTAACCATCGGCTGTAAACCCAAGCTTTGAGCATATTCCTTCAATTGGGCTCCTTTTTCCATCTTACCCTTTTTGAACTGCAATAACTGGCTTTTAGGCACAAGTCTAGGCACAGGTTTGTCTTGTTCATTGTCAAGGGAACTATCCAAATGTGTTGGAACATTATGAAATTGACTATGATCTACACGTTTGGGCACTAACTTGGGTACTCGGGGAGTATTTGCTTTGGGTACACTGACATCACTAGGTTTTGACACAAAAGGTTTTCGTTTCTTTGAAACACTATTATATGGTACAGAGTTGTCCACAAAGGGTCTTTTGCCCAGGTGTATTCTTAGCGGGTTTATGCGTTTCCGAAACTTATCTTCCTGCAGTGTGTCAGCGCTGTGACGACGCGGCTCGTAGTGCCTGTCTGTGGGACTGGACGGTTCGCCAGCAAAATCGTGTCCATTTGTCGCCAATTTACAAGATCGATCACTATACAAATTTGCTAAAGATGCTGAAGCGATTTTATCGTCTTTAGTATTGACAATATTACCATCTTCCATAGTTTTCTGCAAAAAAATACAACACGTGTTCAGTTTGACTCGCAAGAAACAAAAGACGTTCAAACAAGAGGAAATCAAAAGCGATTCGAATTACGATAGCGACAATAACAAAATGAAACATTGACTATACCTCTGAAGGCGTACGTCCAGTACGAGTGCAATATGAGAGGTTTGTTTCCATGCATTCGTTTGAATAGAGCGCTCCTTACATCAGACCTAATGAGAGGCGGCCGCGGGCTGGTCATTCCCGTAAAATGGCGTCACTTCGGTGAGCGAGGATCGGTGTTATCAGAACCTTTGCACTTCTCTTGTTCCACTAATTTCACCACACACAAACATTTTTCAGACTTTAAACTCGTCATATAACCAAAAATATCATAAATTAAATTCGCCAAACTGTTTATTTCCAAACACACTATCGAAAATCGCAGCGCGTTACGAGAAGCTAATTCATGAACCATAGACAAGTTTTTTTCTTCTTTGTACTTTTTAATTTAAGTGATGTTACTTTTGGGTTTGCGTTGTAAACACGTGGTTCTTAACATAGATAAACCGGTATTTTATAACTATTATAATTATTTAACATTAACATATTTTCTCAACAAAATAATTTTCTAAATAATATTAATAATATTAAGATATTTTATGATAGTTTTTGTAAAATATGGTAATTTTTGTCTAACTTCATTGGTTTATATCCTATGTCACAATAAAAACATTAGTTATCAAATTTTATCTGTACGATCAAAAGATTTCGAAAGGGAAGGGAAGATAGTCGTCGTTTTAGTTTTTATCGTTTTGTTTAGGAAAATTTCTTTTTTATATTTCTTTTTATAGACAATGCAGATGCAAGATGATGTCTGATCAGTTTAGAAAGGTAGAACCCTATTCACCGAAGTCCTCGCCTCGAGGAGCGAGGTCACCAGTAGTATCTCGTCAAGATTCTTCTGGCACCCTCAAGACCACCATATCACTTGGCAAGAACCCCTCAATTGTGCATAGTGGGCCCTTCTATTTGATGAAAGAACCTCCAGGTACAAAACAAAATCTTTTACATTGTAAAAAAATTCTTGGGCTGTTTTAAATATTCTAATTTATTTTTTTCAGGAGAATGTGATCTCACAGGAGCCACAAATTTAATGGCGTATTATGGACTAGAACACTCATATAGTAAATTTAATGGTAAAAAGTTAAAAGAGTCGCTCTCATCTTTCCTTCCAAATCTCCCTGGTATACTTGATGGACCTGGACAAGAAGACAACAGTACCTTAGGTTCAGTCATAGCTAAAAGACCTATCGGTGGTAAAGAACTGCTTCCTTTGACTAGTGCACAGCTAGCTGGGTTCCGGTTGCATCCTGGACCTTTACCTGAACAATATCGCTATGTAAGTGCGACACCGCCAAAGAGACACAAGAGTAAACACAAGAAACATAAACACAAAGATGGTGCACCACCTGGACAAGACACACCTCTGCAAGGTTAGTTATTTTAACTCTAACTTTTGATACTTTTTAACTGAATGCGACAGTTGTGGGATCAATCCCACTTAATGGAATGAACTATTTTCGTTACTTATTTAGAAAATTTATAAAAATTTTGAACGTATCGGTACTCGGTATCGGTCCTGGAAACCGACCAGGGTGGGACCAGGAACTGATCGTTTTCCAGGAGACCCGGGTTCAAGTCTCCATACGTTCAAAATTTTTATGTTTTCTAAATAAGTCATTTTCTTCCCTAAGTTATAACTAAAATAACACTAAAAATGTAAAAAATGACGCCAGACTGAATGTGTATTTAATCGCAGTCAGTCTGGTATTACTCTCCGCTTAGACGGCGATGGAGTCGAATGCCATGTGCGCCGTCTCCCGCCACCCCTGACATCCCCTTCTTACTTTAGAAATTTTATCTATTCTGTGGAATTATTTGAATCCATTACGTGAATAAATATAAAAGAAACAAAGTGCTTCAAAAGATTTTGTTATTTTATAAAATATAAAGCCCAAGCTAATATAGAAGATGTGAAAAAGAAAATTAATACCTTAAGATCTAATAATAATAAAGTAACAGCAAGCAGCTATACTTAACTCATATAGTGAGCTTTATGTATACCACAAATACAATAGCACACCCTGTTTACATACATAGTATCTACTTGGTTACAACCTGTAGATACAATAGTGTCCAGTTTCATACTGAGTAAATAATGCATATACCAATAATAATAATTATAATAAACTCTTTATTACATATACAAAAAAGAAATACAAGAATACATATAAAAGACTATGTACAATAGGTCTATGAGGTCTCATAGCTGAAATAGTGATTTCTTCCAGGTGACCTTAAGGTGTTGAAAATCGCACAATAAATAATGGATAGGATGTGATCAATTCTAAATATATAAATGAACATACACAAATATAAATACATAAATACATACAATCCTCTAACTCTTTTATCTAATTTAATTTCTTGTTAAAATTTATATGTATGCATGTTTACGTGCAGAAGTTTTTGGTTGGACTGATTATCAGTCTGAATGACTGTGTAATACCACATGTCAGTCTGCCATCAGTCTATATATGATTGAGGTCATAAACTTAACTAACGCCAGACTGAGTGTGCAACCTCCGCCTTAATATTTATATTTTTCAGTAAGAAAGAAAAATATACATCATTTGTATGTTGTTTAACACAGACACATACTTTTAAGAAAACATAAAAATTTGAACATAGTGAGATTTGAACCCGCGCCTCTTGGAAACTGTCCAAGTGCTCTGACTGCTAAACCATACATTCTCATCAAGCTATGTCGAAATTCTGATATGCTTGTTACAACTTATTTATGTTGTTATTTTTGTGGGAGATTTTTACAAATTTCCACTACCCAAAGATAATAACTAACTCATTTGACAAGAGAAAATGCTTTTTATTAAATATTTTTTAAAATTTTATTCTACATGTAGAAAAGAAACTTTTCTTTTTTACTTTTTAGGAAACATATCAAACTACTCAGGTTCAACACCTACATTCAAATTTTTATATTATTACTTAATAAAAGCTGTATAAAGTTCTTATTCTGTACATTTTGAATCCATTCTTTACTATAATTATTATTAAATTTTGTACTATAATGCAGCATATTTAAGTAGTACTTCAATTTATTTATAAAACTTTTTTCTGCACATGACAGTGTAAGAAGAATGAACTTTATTTAATTACTTGGTATATGCAAGACACCATATACCAAGTATTTAAATTGTACATAAAAAAAACTATCTTTAATACTTAATTTTTTACAGATTCATCAAACCCAGACACATATGAGAAGAAACACAAAAAGCAAAAGAGGCATGATGATGACAAAGAGCGTAAGAAACGGAAAAAAGAGAAAAAAAGGAAAAAACAAAAACACAGTCCAGAGCATGGCGGCCTCACGCCCAACCAGCACCCTATACCTTAAGATAGGTTAATTATTAAGATAATATGTTATTTATTAAGGAGCATTTGATTGTTATGTAGGAAATAGAAAGGGATAAGTGAACTTTAACGTTTTAATGGATATTAATTTGGATATTTAAAACGTAATACCTACAGTAGAATTTCACTAATCTACATTTACATTTTAAGTTAAAGATTACATTTTACAATAAACAAATATATATTTTTATAATCTACACTTTGTATTTTATAATTGTTATATATCTGACTCTATTAATTACATAGTTTTATAATATTAGTAATTATTTTATAAAAATCTTGTCTCACATGTTTCTAAGCATCTATAATATAATATGTGAAGCAAAAATTTTAGACCCTATTTTACGAAAATCGCGCGGATGGAGGAGTATGAAATTTGGCACACTTATATTTAGTATGTTGGAGAAGTGGAGAATGCTAATATTTTTCAATAATAATGCTTATAAAGTACATCAATAAATTAAAATATTACACACTCTGCCATACATTTGACATTATGTACACTTGTATTTATAAAGCATGGCCTACACGTTGTTATTATAAAACGCGTCAACTGGTCCTCTAATTATATTTAAAAGGTGTTAGATTGTTGGGCGTTTTGATCTATTAAAATGCTGGATTAGTGAAATTGTACTTTATTTATAAAAAATATATATATAAAGTGTTTTCTTTTTTCTTTATTCCAATACAACACGACGTTCTTTACTTTTATTATACAGTAAAAAAATTATATTTATAAGAAATTAGTACCGACTAATATATTTTGAATTTATTTATATAACTTTCAATTGTTCCTTTATGCTCAGACCACTATCAGAGCTCGGTCAACAAAGATAGTAAAGTTAGTTTAGTAAGTAAATTGTTTTGTTTAATACGATTTATATTGTCCTTAATAGTGTAATAGGTCAAACTTTAGATATAAACATTTTTTTTTACATTCTAAGCTTCATTTATTTACTACAATTCTTTACCTGGATCTACACTAATTGTTAGTTTTGATTTTAAATAAATAGCTATTTTAGTATTAAAACGGCTTTTAAAATATCTTATATCTGCTCTTTCGAATATAATAAAAAGAGAGAAATTCTAAATATTTCTTGTGTTCACCAAGATTTTTTTTTAAATATAAATAATTGAGAAGTTGCCACGCCTCTAACATGTCTGTGTCTTTATTGGCTAGAGCATTGGAACAGCGTTCAAGAAGTGCGTAAAATTTTTGTTTTCTAATATGTCAGTTTCATTCTGTTTTATAATATTTGATGCTTAAGATGTATTTAAAAAATATTTTATTTTTAATTAGTGTAATGCATTTACATAATGTGAAGTTGTATGAATCAAAATAATATAGCTAAATGTAGGGCCCAATGTTTTTATATCAAAATTGTGTTTTTTATTATATATAATCAGTAATGAGCATTTGGCAATTTTGTTTATTTAATTTGTTGCTGTAAAGTGATTTAATACACTTTGCTCAGAATAATGGGAAATATTATACGTATTTTTATAAAGAAAATTATTAGATGACTAAATAACGTTTCCGACTTTTTTTTAATTTCTCAATTTTGAAAACTTGGTTCTAAAATTTAATATGATTAAATTGACAAGTTTAAATAAAAAAAGTGATTATCTGTAAAATTGGTTTATGGACGATAATTTTACTTAATAATATAATCAGAACACACAAAATTATCTCTGAATTATCATTGTTTTGTAACAAAGAGAAGAGTTAATTTATAATGATTATTTTTTTCGATAAATTAACTTTTGTTTGCACTCATTAATATTTTTTCTTAAATAATACCGATTAATTACAAGTAATAATGTGCTATAACTTATATACATGTGTGAGATATGAGAGAGAAAGATGTCGACATTTACAAACCGAACGCTTAGGCCAATCGAGCTTCTATCGTTCCCCGCTCTCGCTTGCACACTCGGTTCAGGCGGAACGTGACAATTATTTATTCTTTTCCGTGCGCATTCGGCGTCCATCGAGACGTTATCACGACAAAAACATCAAAAAATTAAAATAAATTATTCATTTTGTACATAATAGATTTTCAAAGTTAGATGTTATTTATTTGGTTAAAAATATCCATAACTTCTTATTTTTTAGTGATCTGTTGCTTTTATCATTAAGGTATTAAAATTTTTAGCACTATTCTGTTTTTTCTGTGTATTTGCTCTATTATTTTAAATTTAATACTTCATTGTAAATTTAACTACAAATTGTAAATTAAAGATTTTGATAGTATGGTTAAAACTGTTTCTTTTCAAACTTGTTAACTTCTCTATTTTAGAAAGTATTTAGAAGAACTGCTTATAACTGGAAGTAATTTTTCACTATCTACAAAAACATCATGTTTTTTTAACTAAAACATGATTAAACAACCTTCCGTCATCCTTATGATGACGTGTCTATTGTGTTCTATTTAACACGTAAAAAGAAACAAGGCCGAAACATTGTTATCCATACAAAAGTGATATTATCGACAAAAGTTTGAGATGTTATGTTTTGTTTGTTTACATTTTGTCTTATTCTCATTTTTTTACGGGTTGCCCTAGATAGAACATATACTATGTCCTATAATATTGTCTAATCTAGAATGAATCACATATTGAATATAATAAAATAACATAAATAAAATAAAACAACAACCCGAGGGCGAAAATTTATTCAAATTATCAAATTTATACATCATTAGGTCAGTTTCGCTTCTTATAAAAGAGTGTCATTCTTATTAAAAAAAAAAGAAATAAATTAGTAATGCAGCACCAAAATACATACACCATACTTACAAAATGATAAAACCTACTTACACTACTCACATTTCATACAAAAATGGAAAAACTGGATCAACTAAATAGATATTATATATGTTTCATATTTTGTCGACTATAGTTTGACAATTGTGACGTCATATAATGAAAGACATGAATACTTAAAGGTGATAACTCACAATTATAATTTTGAAAAAAAAAAATCACATTTTATAAGCAGTGAGATGTGATATGATTAAAAGACTGAAAACGGTTTCCTTTTGCTAAGAAAAATATTTAAAGAATTTTTTTATAAATTACTTTTGTAGCAAAATGAAGAAAAGCGTTTTATATATTATCGTATCATTAATATTTTATATCTAGGACAAAAAAACAAATACGACATATCACCTTTACTCATACATGCCTTCAATAATTGCAACTCTAAATTTATTTACGATGGAACAGTATAAGTATACACAAGAAACCTATTCTATAATCATTTGCTATATAGAATGTCTAATATAAAACGGGGTTATTTAAATATTTGAAATTAAAACAGATGATCAGAGTCATAATAATAATAGATAGACATATATCTCAAACAAAATGGTAAAATTTAAATTTATCATTTTAAGATTTTTGACTAATTTGTTATTAAATAATTGTAGTAATATTATTTAAACTAGCTATATATGTTATAGGTTTTTATTTTGTTTATATTCGACACTGACTACCCTATTTATATGAAACACATAAAAGCAAATACATCAATCAATATCTAATTAAGTAAATTTTACTTTTTTTATGCTTTCGGATAATTAAGTGAACTATTACAAGAATTATTATAAAAACGTGAACATATATTTTATTTTCCAAATATGCTTGAAGATAGTTTTATTTATTTCCATATGATTCATATATTTTCAAAGGCCATTTTCGCTCAGTATAGTAGGTTCTAAAGGCAGACTACATACTAATTCATACACCATCTACACTATAATACATTTTGGTGCAACATGGCACTGTTTAGTGACTAAAATAGTATACTAAGTTCATAACTATGATACGGCCGCTTATCATATGTTCAAACATAACACTATACATAGTGGCACAAATCCAAGCACTATATACCACGCAAGCCAATCAATAGTCAAAAGAACTAGAAAAAAAATAATAAACATGTACAATTATTATTATTGTTATTATATATTTATTATTGTTATTATATAAAACAGAATATTTAAAATGTCAGTAGCCAGTTAAATTGTGGTAACTTTAGACAAAACACACGTATATATTATATATAATAAAACGAGTCTCGATATAATTATAATACCTCAGAGATCGCCATTGGACGTGTACATTCAGTCATCTATCACATAGCATGGTGTAATTTTTGAGCAATTACATTAAATTCATATTTTTTTAATTCAAATTCTTTACAAAGTATCCAATTGTTAAAATAGAAAGTTTTTGAAACTATTAAAAAATATTGACCTCAAATTTTAGCATTAAAAATAACCAAAATTTAGAGAATTCTAATTAAAATGTAATTGAAAAAAAATTTACATTGTTTAGTTAAAAAAATTAGCCAATATACATTAACAATTAAATTAATAGTAAATAATTCGGTATATTTGCCACAAATAAATCTCAGAAGTTACCGTAAACCATTTACAAAACTTTTTTTCTGGCAAGTTAAAAGAATAATCAAATTATAATAATAATTAACGATTAGTAAAAGCTCCGGCAAGCTTATTTAACATTATTCAGAACCTATACAAGTATATGCATACAAAATAAATAATTACATATTTAAACATAATGTACAATATACACAAAAAATATGTATATAATTACTAGTCTATTATGATATAGAGTCAAAGTAAGGAAATTAAATTATATTTAGTATTTTAATCCATTCGTATGAAGAGAAGTCTTATTGGGACGAAACAATTCAATTACAGGCCGATATGAAGAAACAAATGCAATTTCATATAGTTAGCAAAAATATATACATTATAAAAGCATTATTTTTTTTTGTTAAACAGAAACATAAAAAGTCCATAGACAAATGTACAACATTGAAATAAAAAGTTATTTATTATCTGTAATCCGATTTTCATATATGGAAAGAACACTGAACTCTCCAATCAATTTATTATTAATATGGTATGCCCTATTCAAAATTTAGATATAGGTTAAACATCCGCTTAAATGTTGTATTTATTTTTTTAGCATAGCATTGTTTCCCACATTTACTACTAGAGAACCTGTTCCCCGCGCGCAGCAAAATTTTATAGACGCGTGTTGAGAACACCGTAACCGGCGGAGCTCAATACGGTGATTTACCTACCAGTGCGGAGAAATAAAAATAATTTAACTATATTTAATTATTACCCTTGGTGGGGATCAAACCCACAAGTCCCGTCGTATTTACCATGGGAGACTGACTACGCCACAACGACCTCACTGATTTAGTTTTAAACAAAAAATAGTCATTTAACAATTTATTTCGCCGCTTTATACTAATCTAAGCAATACTAAAAGGGCATATTCATATAATCCTCATTATAAAATATGGCGTAGCCTAAAAACATAGTTTTAGCACATTCGGTTATCATCCAAATCCATTTGTTATACTATCTACGCCCGTCTTCGTTATCAGCATTTTCATGGTATTTTCCCCAAATTGTATTCAATCTTGTCACAGGTCCTTTAATAGAGCTGACTTGGCGTTCTTCAATTTGTCAAGACGTTTTGTTAGATGACTGTTTTCTGTTTCTAGTTCTTCCACTCGGTTTAGTGCTTCTCTCGCCTGTAAAATATAGCGTTTTGATTTGTATATTAATTAATCGTTGATTTTAAAATGTTTTTTATTCGATTTATAAATCGACTTTGGAAAATTATATTCATTACAAGTTAAGATTGTTAATAAAAATATATACAAAATAGTTTTTGTTGATATGTATATGAGGAGAATCTTATAACTCCGAAGGTTCCGTTCAAATATTGGATTTAAAAATTTGATTTCTTTTAGTGTCGAAATATGTGTTTTTTGCGATATAAACGGCCATATCTGTTTGCTAAGTAAATTTAGAAATATATTTTTTCATCAGGAAATTATGGTGCATCTGAGTATATTTGAACTCGATATCTCCAAGCGTTGTTGAGATAAAGGGTATTGACAGACAGACGGACAACAGAGTGATCTTATAAGGGTTCCTTTTTTCCTTAAAAAGTACGGAAATTAATATGTAATTTTTTTTTATATATTAAAATTGTTAAAAGGTTTTATTGCATTAAGAAAATTTACTTATAAACAATTGTGTTAATATATTAAAATTTCTTTCAACATTAGACTAGATTAGATCAAAGTCGTGTACTTTATACAATGTTATTATATAAAGAGGACTGTAGTTGACATATTATAACAAAGGTACAAGGGCCACTCTAGGATATACATAAAATAAATATACCATTAGCTACCATTATTAATAACGGCCCAGAAATCGACTACATCCTGAAAATAATTATATTATATAAATAAATAATAAATCGTTTAACTCTCATTACATATCTATATATAATAGAATCTATATATTTACGACTTCAAATTATAATTTTATTGACGCTATGTCAACTCCAAAAAATCCGTGCATACGATAGTCTAGATAGTTCTATTAAATATTATATATAACAAAATATCATTCTTTTAACCAACCAACCAACGAAAAAACGGATAATACTGCCGTAACAAAGCTTGTGTCCAAAAGACAATTTTATCTAGGATACAAATAGAATTTATTACATATTTTAAAGCATTATACCATAGTAAATTATTCATACGTATGTACGTGAATATACAACCTAGCTTAGTGGTTAGAGCCGCTAGAAGAGTTTCCAAGAGGCGCGGTTTCGAGTCCTGCTTCATGCACATACAACATTTATATATGTTTACTAAAAACATTTTTCTTTTAAATAAAATTAATTTTTCCAACACACCTCCCTCTGCAGCTTCCGCCTCTCCTGCTTCAGCATCTCCTCGTGCTCATCTTGGTGGTCCTGCCTGGCCTTTAGTCGCGCGACTTGTGCCTCCAGACGCGCGACCGCCGCCGCTTGTATGGCCGCCTCGGCTTCTGCTCGAGCCGCGCGACCTTTTGCTTCTGATACCGATTTACGGAGGGTTTCCACTGTGGATGTGTTGTTGTATATACCATTTAAAAAATATATTTTTCTTTCTTAAGAGTGGAACAACATCTTATTAATATTTATGAACAGTATTCTCTCTTGACAAGTAATAATTCTATCTTTGAGTAGCAGAAATTTATAAATCTCTCTACTGAGACTCTAATCAAGAAGTTGTAATCAGCGCATACGAATTTCGATGAGCTTGATGACAACGCATGGCCCATTATTCAAAGCGGTTAGACGGTTTCCAACAAGTGCATGTTCAAGTCTAGCTACGTTTAAATTTTTACACGATTTGTATAAAAGTATTCTTACATTCGCCATCAACATCTCGGTGCATATGCGCGACGCCATTTTGTCTCGCCGCACGCTCGTCGTTTAGTTGCAGCTTGAGTTTCCGCACTTCCCCTTCTAATTCAACTTTAGCACTTGCCAGACGCTCGAGCCGCACGTCTGTAAATGTTAGTTATAAATGTGTATTAGTCTTAAATTTAATAGTGAGAGTAAAGTTTACATGTCAATATTATTTCTATATTAGAAAAAAGGTATATATTTTGCATAAATACAGTACGCACATAACTGCTCTAACGTAAGCGGATACTAGCGCCAGCGGCAGCAGGCTATCACACTCAACAATTGTGTGTATTTACACCTTGGTGGCGAGTCGAGCGAAACGAGGCCACGAGGCGCGTCCCGCGGCCGCACGCCTCCACACACACACCTACCTAGCGTCCCCTCGC
>DWAN01000631.1:0-22191 GCA_018230445.1 Heliconius hewitsoni | reverse complement strand
TCGAACCCACAACCAGTCGGTTTTACAGTCACACTTTGTGCCACTGCGTCACGACTAGCCTCGGTATATAAGATAGTGTTTATTGAAAAAAAAAAATATTTTAAAATTATTATCCTTTGACTATAATATTAAAACAATTCTAAGCATGCGATGCTGATCTTGAGTCTCTAGTATAGATATAAATATTTAGACAGCAGCGAAGTGATGAAAATGATCACATAAAATTATATTATAGTTATATAACTAAATTTCGCATGGCATTGGAGTACTTTTAAATACAAACAAACATAAACTTAAATAAAATATATTTATAAAATAAAATTTTAATTATATAAGAAACATAGCTGCCAAGCACTCTTGGCGAATTCGCTTGTTCGGTGCAACAATAACGTATTTTTAATTTTTTGAAATATAGCAGGACGCTATTAAAGTGTATAAATAGTTTTTCTGCATATGTTGACAATTAAAACATTTACTTTGTGTTTAGGATTCAGTATCTCAAAAGAGAAAAGGGGAATCCTTCCGGGACCACTTGTAGTCCGTCTGTCTGCCAATAGCAAATTAAAAAAAATACATATGTAAGTAATATCTCTATCCTATTCACGAAGGTATGAGATAAAAGGTAATATAAGGTTATAGTTATTAATAAGGTTGTTTTCCGATTAATTTAATTTTGTTATATTGTTTTTTTTTGCATTTTTTTTTTTAAAACATGACTAAACCTGGACCAAATTAAATAGAAATTTTAAAAATTACATTAAAGTTTTGGAAATTCTTTTTTTTTAGTCTCATGCCAATATAGACAAAGTAACCTTCAATACGTAGCTTTTCATACAGGTGTTAAGTACCTATATCATATGCATGTATATTTATTTATTTCTTAGTATTTTCATTTCTTCGCTCGGCGTTGAGTTTCGCCACTCAACACGCATTGCCTTGAAATATTCGGCGGATGAATATTTCAAGAAGATGACAAGAACAGGAAAGAGGGAAAGTGCTTTGGTCCCTCTGCTTACCTTGCTATGTGCGGGATACAGCGAAAAATTGATTGATTTAGTTCGTTTATCTAACATTTAAATATTAAATAAATGTTTAATTGTTACTAAGTATATAGAAAAATTAAATTGCCGTATGTAGGTACGCTAATCCCTATTAACGAGAAAATGACAGTTCGGTCGATGAATCGTGGCCAGCATGTCGTTAACTGTAGATGGATGCACGAATTTTACTTTAGGATTTTTGTAATGTTTCATTAATTTCTTCCCGAGTGAACAATGCGCCAAAATTAAGAAAATCTAACTCCAGAGCGGCCACGACTTGTCAACCGCACTGTAATTACGACCATTGATACACCTACCTAGTACATTCTGAATGAAAGACGATAAATAAAACTCAACTACACTAGTGCCAGATTCACTTTTATCACACATCCCACAAAATCTTTAAAGTAACTGAAGTTAGGGGAATTGCCATTTTATCTTTCTGTTATCAGTGATTACACAAGATAGGAGATAACGACCAAAGCAATGTAGATTCTAAAGGCAATTTAAATCGACGTGTCGTAAGCGATGCAACTAAAATTGCGCATAAGTAAACGTAAATCAACGGCATGTATGACGCAAGAATTACATTAAAACATTATAATGTACTCAATACTTTGTGGGGCAACGTATGATTATGAACGGGATGGTTGTGGGTTCGATTCGCATTCGAGGGAATGATTATATATAAATTATTTTCTTTTTTTGCCTCTCCGGTGGACAAAGCTCGGTTGAGTTCCGTCCGAAAGTGGGGAACAGAGTGTCCTAACATTAGGTTCCATCTGACTTCCTTTGCTGTGTGGATAAAAACGTAAAGTTGCTGTTGTTTTAAAATATAGTACTTTAAATATTATGTACGAGTACGTACGTATTACGTACACGTAATTCGAGAGTTGCGAGTTCAAACACCTTTTTACCTCATTATACAACAATTATTCTCCTGTTGCTGAGGCAGAGCCAGCATTGGATTAAGACATGCGACTATTATTGCAATAATTGAGAAAAATCTATCTATATAGTAACACGACAGTTGCAGGGTCGATTCCCACTCTGGGAATATATTATTTTTATTCTCTCGCTCTAGTTACATAGACAAAGATTGATAAAAAAAACATCAGTAATTTCGTAGGTTCCGCGTATAAGAGCATTTCCCAAAATTGTCCCGAAAACGGGGAAAAATTACAAAGTTGCAGAATATAACTATATAGTAGGTTAAATAACATAAGTGAAAATATCAAATTTCCTTAATGCGTCAGTTGAAGCTGGTCTATTTAGTAGATATTTATAGTCACGTCATTTCCCCTACGGAACTGACT
Source organism: Heliconius hewitsoni (assembly GCA_018230445.1). Classification (NCBI taxonomy): domain Eukaryota; kingdom Metazoa; phylum Arthropoda; class Insecta; order Lepidoptera; family Nymphalidae; genus Heliconius; species Heliconius hewitsoni. Next base: position 19,835 of record DWAN01000631.1, on the reverse strand, counting down.
GACATGCTATGACGACACCTCGATCCGTTCTGCACATATTGGCGACTTCTGGACAACATGGATTCTAGTTGTAACATTGATATAAATATTCAGCGGAGTGTCTCAACACTAGATTTTTTATGCTCACTTCTCTAAACGCTGGTAATGTAATTTAAACAACAATATAAAAAAATACTTATTGTTTAGAATTATAGAGATAAACTATATTTTAAATATGTAAAAATATATTTTTTGTAATGTATATTTCCATTTCTTCGTTCTAAAGTCTGCGGGATACAGCGTGAAGTTAATTTAATTTTTTTACTACATATTTTATATAATATGTAAGTTTTTGTTGCGAACTTTCTTCACCGTCAATGCAATGAGCGTATTTATTTAAATAACACTCTACATCCTATGAGTAACAAGAGTGATATCATAACATTGAAAATTTAACATGTTCCATCATGTTGAGAGATTTATACAGAACTATGACTAATTCTTGATTTAATTTTTTTTAAATTTACATCCAAGTTATACAGAAACGAATAAAATAATTAAATAACACTATAGAAGAATAATTTTACACAAATTGAACACTCGAATTTATATATTTTCCCATTTTACACAGAGATTTTAGTACAATACTATATAAATATATATATATATCTTTAAATTCGTAAAAGAACAAAAAAACCAGGACTTTTCTATTTTACGCCTCAAAATCCACGAAAACAAAGTTACGGGTGATGCCTATTATTTTATAATCACTTGTATAGCACATACATACATAAATAAAAATAAAAAAGTTTCCAATATAGTAAAAATTTGTATGTTTTATGTATATAAATAAAAAAATTATAATAAATTCCGCCACTTACCGGAAGCCAAAGATATTTGGGATGTGTCGGAGCTCTTCCTGCTGTGCACTATGGTCAGCGAGGCGGTCTTGGCGTCCGCCTCGATCCTCCTGTTTTCCTCCTCCAGCTTGGCGAGCAAGGCCCGCTCGGGCGTCGGGATCGCGTCTGAGGTTGTTACGCCGCAATCTGTAGACAGAGTAACATAGATTTTTTTTTAGCTAAAGGCTATATCCGCATATAGCAGGGGAACCCGGGAACCCAGTGACAAGGCACTCCGTTCCCATAGGATACTTTCGTTTCCCATTTTCCGCTGGATTCTGGAGCCATGGTATATTGAGTGCCGCAACTGAACGTCGCTCTCTGCCTGGTTGCTAGAGCAAGGAAATTAAAATATTAAATATTTCATTGCCTCGAGTGGTAATCGAACCCACAACTTGCCGTATTTACAGTCGTCCCTACCAGTGTTCCCATGCGCCACGACTGGCCTGGCCTAGCCGAATAATATGGTAAATTAATGGTTATACTCTCCGTTTTACGTATAATAAATTTGCAGGCATTTTTGGCTCTTCATTATGTTTTTTTAAAAAAAATAAGTGTTGGATGCGCTCTCTTTCATCAGATTAGGAAAATGAAAAGTATATAACTATATCTAAAAAAAATATTTCCAGAGAGTAAGAATTGAACCCACAATCGGCGTTTATAGAGTCATACATCTGTAGCAACTAAGCATACAACAGCCTAACTATTGCTGCTTACACAGTAAAAATTCAATAACAATAATATTTTTTTTATTTATGTTTAAAAAGTAAACATTTAATTACAATTGAAATGTTACTTGTATTAAATAGCAAGTAAGATTATGCTACATATACCTATATGATATTTGATAAAGTCTCGTAGAGACCGTCGTGGCGCAGGACGGCAAGGTTGTGGGTTCGATTTTCAATTGAAGGAAATATTTAATATTTTCATTTACTCGCTCTGGTACGAGGTAAAGCATGGCGTTAAGTGCCGGAAATGGTTAGTAATTGGGTAATGGAAATATCTTCCCATGTTCCCTCTGCCTACCTTGCTGCGTGCGAGTTACAGCGTGACGCTAAGTAAATTGTTTTTTATATCAATAGCTTTACATTGTTACTTACATTTGCTGTTGTTACTTTACTGTATGTATATAGTATAGATATGTATATAGTAGTTAGCTGTGACAGTTTGTCATTCGGTTGTTTTTTGTCTTTACATTGACAGCTACCGTCAATTTCTTTTGGGGGGTTGGCAAGGAAAAATAATTTTATATTCTCTGCCTCTATTGCGTTCGCCTTTTTAAATTAAAAAATAAGAATAGGGAAGCTAGATTCTAGCCATTTTGATCCCCACGCACCGCCCAATTAAATATTGAGTGGCGGAACCCAGAGCCGCGCTTTTGTAGTGTTACCGGAGCCACGAAATAAAAATAATTAATTCGCTCGAGTGGGAATCGAACACACAATCGTAGCGTTTACTCAGACGCAGTATTTATTCATAAAAAGTTTCCGCAATCGTCTGATAACTGAGTCATATGTTCATAGTTGTTATAATTTTTTTTTTGTATCGGAAGGACAGTTCAAAAGTAATTTTAATTGATTACCTTTTATGATATTTTTCTTTACGATTTTAGCTTGTTTGTTAAATTTAATATTATATCAATAACAGTTTTTAAATATTTTAAAATTAAAAATAATGTACATGGTATAACTAAAAATAATATATTTAATACATGGTCGTTGAAATTCAATACGTTCAAATAGCAATTAAAAACAGTACATGTTATAGCGTTCTTATCAGTAAACTGATTTTAACAAAGTTAAATTGAAACGCATTATTTTTTTTAGCTCCGCACTTTTACCTTTATGCTTAGACGTAGTGTCAAAACACTGTCGTCTGTTCTGCAATAATTAGATGCATCGAGAAGCTGAGTTTCTAGTGCGGAGTATTGAAACTCAACTCCGCGTGTTATCATGCCACAAGGGAAAGGAAAATATTGAATTCTGCGAGTGGTAATCGAACCCACACGCATTATATTCAACCTCTGCTGCACCGGATGAAATAATATGATTAAAAAATAGTACCTAAACACATGTGTGCTATAAAAATAGCTATTTTTCTTTATCAAACAGGTAGTTTCTAATATAAGCAATTCGTTTTTATTTAAAAACATTTAACCTGAACCACGTTGTAGTATAAACAACAATAACAACATAAAATAAGGTAATGTTTCGATTAGTAAATAATATTTGATGTTAGTGAGTGCAATCGAAGCTGTGTTAGGTTAGACAGTGCGATGAAGGCATTTTGGAAGTGCATTTTGGTAGTTTTAGAGGATTTCTGTCTGCTGTGGAACTAGGCTAAGTCTAGATCAATATGTAAATAAGGTAAAAAACATAAATTTCCTTTAAAATTTACTACAATCAAAACTCCTTAAAAAAATCTAATTTTATTGTCACAATATATCAATTTGACATTCAGATAATACAACTTCAACTAGGCTATTTTCATGTCAATAATCTGGACTTCAACTAGGCAAACTTCATTTCAAGAATTTTAACTTTAACTAACTAACTAACTTAATTTCAATAATCCCAACTAACGAACTTCAACCAGCAGTAGACAGACGGAAATCCTCACGTGTTTTAGTCTAGTTAAATGCCAAAACAAACCGTCAAGGAATGAGACGGGCGATTCTGTATTACTAGGTAATGGTGTAGCACTGCAGGCGGCTTCCCTCGCGTCGACGTCCACTTTCATTTTGATTTTGCCATAGAACGGGCGGTGGGAGTCCTCTCTGTACCGTGGGTAAATCGTGGGTGAGTTGTGGAGGAACACGCTTTTATCAGATCGAAGCTTTGTAACTATGTAATTAGATTCAAGAAATTGAATTTGACTGATTTGTAATAGTTGTATAGCTCAGGTGGTGATTCTTACTAAAAAATATTTTTATTAATTATTAATTTTATATATATACCGATATAAATATTATATTTTGAAGCATCTCTTATTTGAAACTGAATTGAAACTATTTGTAATAATATATAAATGTATAATTGGACTTGGCAGTTGTAGGTAGTGTAATTGAGAATACTATAATATGGTATCATCGAGCTGGTCCGACGATGGAGCCAGAATCCATCAAATTGGTGGAACTCGTTAGAGGTCACCAGTGAATAACTCGATTAAGTATCATAAATAATGTACGTACATACATATGTCATATAGCACCGAGTTTATTCTATTGTACTTATGTATTAATGTAGAAAAGCGTTTTTTTTAAATGTGTAGGTATATATTTTTAACTATCTTTCAGGTTTTCTAAATATATTTTTTTCTGGTAACAAACTAAATACTATAAAATATTCTATTTTTTATGTAAAACCAGGACTTTAGCTTGTTTAGAAACCTAAATGAGATAAAGAGGATGAAATATACCTATACCTAAATAGAATTGAATTTGATGTACAGAAAATGATCCATGATTTTTAGTTATTTTTAAATATTTACTCAATGAAAGAAAATAAGGTAAGATAATATATAAAATTATGTCAATACAAAGTACGAACCACAGTGTTTCAATGATGTTTTAAAATATTTATATGAATAAATCCAATCCTGTATGACCGATATGAAACAGACAGTGTATACATGCACATGGGAATCTAATGCAGGACTCCGGATACACTTCCAGCTTAGATATATAATGTATGGGTAACATGCCTTTTTTCGTATGAAAACCACTGAACTCATAATAATATATGCGTAATAGAATACCATGGCGGTTGTTCTAATCGTCATGGGAAAATAATTCTATTATTATTTACACAAACAAAGAAAAAAGAATTAAAAACTAGGCGTATAAAATTCTAGGTACTCACTGAGAGCTTAAGTGGGCTCTAATTAAGCCACGCCTGTGGGGAAATTAGGTAATTTTAAGCTGCATATAGTATACAAACTTATGTTTTTTCACTTGTAAAACACAGATTTTTCTAAATATTTAGTGAAGAATGTAGTTAATTATACAAAATTACAAATTAAATAAAAAAAAAACGTTTACACTGGAAAATGAAACGAAAATTTTCCTTTTTTTAAATATTTAGTAATTAAAACGTTTTCTTTTGACACCAACACTTAAAAACACAAAACACACGAAAACCAATATTCCTATAATGTAAGTGTAACTACTTTAGAATAGAATAGATATATATGTAGAATAGAATATAATATCGCATGAGTTTTGACAAGTCGCGTAGGTGAAAGTTTGTGATACGCGCGGCGGTCGGCCAACCACTAAGCATGAAGGCCGCTGGTCCGTCACCAGTAGGGTGACTACTATATTTTTTATTTGTACATCACATTATATCTATATCAAATATTTTTAGTTTCACGCTGTATTCCGCAACTGGATAGGTAGAGAGATAAAACACTCTATACAACCAGAGCGAGGTTTGAGAAGAAAATATATTACACAACGAGTGGGGAACGAATCCACAACCATACCGTTTATAGTCGGACGCTGTACTGATGCGCCACGGCAGTTTCAATTGTTAATTCAAATGATTATTTAATAAAAACCTTCAAAGTTGCCAAAGTAAATTGACAAAAAGCCTAAGGAGTTTTAGATAGAAGGAATATGTTTTATTTGTCTTTCATTTGTTCATACACTAAGTAATCATTAAGTTAATATTTGTGGATGCCAAACAACAGGTTACCAGACGACGACATTAAACGATTTTTCGATAGTTTTGTTTTTATAAATTTATATTGTAACATAATTTTTATTAACAGTGAAAATAACTGTAAGGTGTTTTTTAAATGTTTTCCTAAATAGGGCTGAAGTATTTGAGTATTTCCAAAAAAAAAACTGATAATCTATGTCCAAGTATACATCGACCAATTTTTTAAAATCTATGTATAAAATTTATCAAATATTATTAATTGCTCTCTTTCGTTGCCAAGTGACTGACAGACAGCGCACGGCCAAAATTACGCGGCGTATAACGATGTAATTTGGCATGTACTACAATTTCTTGAAGAGTGCAGGGCTAAGATGATTTATATGGAAAAACGCGATTTTATGTTTTATAGTTGATTAAAACGAAATTGAGAGGCTAGTAGACAATAAAAGTATTTTTTACGAAATACAAAAAAAGAACCTAAAACGATGTGCATCGTATAAAAGGTAACAGTTATTATCATATTATCAAAACGATAATCTATAAGATTACTAGAAATATAAAAGCAAAGATAAAAATAAATATGACATTATATTTTTAAGAAAAAAAAATTCGTCTCTAAATATCAAACAGCATATGCAGCGTAGTACGAAGCGCGCGCATTACCCAAATGATATAATAATGAAAATTCGCGTTAATAGCATATTGTTAGTTTACATTTATACATTATTGTGGTCAATCGACGTGACAAATTAAAAAAAATCACACATCCCTTCCAGGCGGGGTGAGCAGGGGAACTTAGTCATAGTGGCACCAATTTCATCAATATTAAAAACTATAATTGTCCACCTTCCGCCCATTTTAGAGATGTTGAGTGGTAGAGCACTATAGTTTATCATCTTTCAACTGTGTCACGCCGTCATGTGAATTAATTGTAAAAACCATATTCTCTTTTTTAGCTTCACTCTGTACCCATCTCGCATATAGCAGGTGGAAACTAGTGTCAAGACACTCTGTTTCCCATGCATTAAATTTTTTCGTAGTAAAATTTCGAGATATAGCGTGGCGCAGCTGTGGATCTCAAAGGCCGCGCTTAGTCTTCGTACCAAAAGCAAAGCAAGGAAAATCATCATTGTCCCGAATAGGAATCAAACCCACAACCTTAACGTCGGTCTCATATAACCATATTCTTTCTGGTACTGTTTACTATTTCACATTTTAATTAAGAAAACTAAACCAAAATTAATTTAAATAACTCACATATAAATATAATTAACGTAAATTAAATGTAAAAAAAATATCTCAAAATAATGACCTCTCATACGTCTATACAAGCGTAAGCATGCATACATTTCATACTTGAGATACAAAAACATATGCGCATCGAGATGAAAAGTAGCTCTTAATTGATTTAAGTTGATTTATTTGCAGGCGGGATGAGTGAAACACACCTGCCCACTTGAATTTTAAACAGAGAAAAATATTTCTCCCGTATTATTCAAAGGTAAGTGTAGGTTTGAATTTTACCTATAGTTAATTTATCTATAGCCTACCTTAACTTTATTACCTGTATTCAATTTACCCACAGTCAGAGCGAATCTAATGTTAAGAAACTCCGTTCTCTAGTTTCAGTTTACTTTAGTCACACCATAATAGTGCAGTAGACAAACGACTCTATACGTAAAGGTCACAGATTCTATTCCTTTCGGGTTATATGAACGAATAATTTAAATAATTAATTGGTGTATTTTGAAGGGGTGCTCAAATTCTAGTGGATATCTAGTGATGGGCGCACGCACAGACGTGGAAATGGACGCTTGGTGTAAAAAAAATGTTACACTTGGTAAAATGCAGATAGAATATATCTAATAATAATATAAACAGTCTCAGTTCGAAAGATAACTCGGCGTTGAGTTCCGCCCATCAACACACCAAATTACAAAAATTGGGCGGTATATAGGGAAGTGTCTTAACACTAGGTTTTGGCTGCCTGTCTTGCTATGTACGGGAAAGAGCGTTAAGCTGCCTTTTTAATAAATTATAATCAGGTTTAAATATAAGTTGAATTATTTTTTAATTTTTTTCCACGTAACTTACTATTGTCTACGATGGCTTTGCTGCAAAATTAGAAAAGCTATAAAAGCGACTATACAACACTTAGATTCCTTTGTTTCCTTTCCATTTCAGTTCAGAAATCGACTGACGTCAATACTCATTATGGGTTGGGTATATGTAATGTAACCATTCTTTTCGGCTTAAAACGGGACATCGCTTTTTTTTGTTAATTACCTATTTTTTTTAACTTTATTTATAGGACTTTCGTTTTTTTAAATGTATTTGCGTTTTTTTACACGTTGTACTGGTCTTTTCTTTTCATATCTGTTTTTATTTAAAGTGTGTTTATATTCTTTTGTTTGGCCTGGCTGGCAGCAGAAATGTATAGTACCTACCCATTTTCGTTTTTTTTAAGTATGGTTGGCAAAATTTTTGGGTGCTTTCGTTTCGACCTGCAAAATTTTGGTGCCATTTCCAAAAACGGGACATTTCTACGATCCAGTGAGGGTTTTGGAGACACCGGAGGAGCGATAGCGATAAACGAGATAGTCCCGTGCAAAACGGGACGTCTGGTCACGTTAGGTTTATCGTATACCACCCGGGTGGGCGCGACACGGGGCGTAGTAAACTTTTATTTATTAGACATTTCGGTCAGTTTTACTAAACTACAAGAGGTAGGTTGAAATAATAAATAATTTTCTACTCTAATTAATTTGTGTCGAGTTTTATTTAGTTTTGATACTTGTAATGTATAGATATGTTGAAATATTTTGGTAGTTAATTAAAATCATTAATAGATACTTTGAGGCCAGTCGTGGCGCAGGGGCACCTAATGTGACTGTAAAACCGACTGGTTGTGGGTTCTATCCCCTATATTGAGGAGATGAAATATTTACTTAAATTTATATTTCCATTTCTTTGCTCTGGTGACGAGGCAGAGCGCGGCGTTGAGTTCTGCCACTCAATACGCAACGCATCCAGAATTCGGCAGAATGTGGGGAACGGAGTGTCTTAACTGATTTTTTTTTGTTGAAAAAGTTTAACTACCACCGACTTTAATTTTGCAGCATCTATTGGGAATATATAATTATAAACTATCTTTCAAACAGTAATTATAAGATACATAGACGAATAAACACATTACCCTTTTTCCACGTCACACATTTGAGAATAAAACCCACAACGTCGGACGGACGACGGCCTCAATATAAAAAGGATAAAATGTAGAAATAAAAATAATTCTTGAGAATACGTGTACTTTTAAAAAGCTTTCGTTTTTCGTTTATTTTAGATAAAGTTAAGTGACGGTTTTCAATACGAAAATGACTCTTTTATTTTGACGAAACTTCTAGAACGGTGTGATTTATGAGAATTCACGAAATTTGTTTGGCGAGATAAAAACAAATAAAAAAAAAAAAAGTACAAATCACAGAAGAAAACTCCTAAGGCTTCTAAATAAAAAAAAAAATAGTAAACAGTTGAAGTGAAATAAGAACTACTTCGAAGTCCAAATTAAAGAACTTTACGTTGGAAAAACTTAAACAACTGTAGAAAACCAAGTGTTATTAGTAACTATAAATATAATTTTTGTAATACTCAGAAAGAGCCTAATGTTTAGATACTTCTTTCTATAATATCCTAAACAAGTAATGCAATATATATAGCTGAAGTACTCCATACATACATCTAGCTGAAAAGTTTGATCGAAATCCCTAATCTCAAGAACTACTAGTTCAATTAGAATCCATTTATTGAGAAAAACCATTTATTATAGGTTATTTAACTACGGCCTGAGATCAGAGTTATCTCGGGTATTTAGGCTCGAAGCCGCTCTCAAATCTGAGATCAATCTTGAGATAAATATCTATGAAATAAGTCATATATAACCCTATTTTTTATATGTAAGATTTATATATGTACATACGTAAATACCTTGAAATCACAAAGCAAATTATAACCAACATTAATCATTAGAAGAAACGTAAAAATCGATTTGACCTGAAATTACAACACGCTCTACACGTTATGCTCTTAGTCATCGCATTCTATATTTTAGATACTTTACAAATACGAAATTTACTTTATATTTTAAATTATTTCAAGTATTATGCCGTCGTGGAGCAGTAGTTCAAGCGTTCGACTATAAACGCAAACCCACAACCTGTCGCGTTTACAATCACAATTTGTGCCCCTGTGTACGACTATCCTCATTTTCCTATTATAAAACTAAAATTTTAACATTATTGAATTGTACAAAAATATTATATTCGTTTTTAGCAAAAGAGTAAAATCGATCTAAAACGTCTACACTATAGAGATTTCCTTTGTCGATGTCAATTTATAAGTCGCCTCTTGGAAAATTGTTTCTTTTCAAGGAACTGATTTCGCAAAGAAACGACATGTCTGAAGATATTGTGTTCCTTTAATATTACGAGACGTGTGACTATAAACGCGATAGTGGTGTGTTCGAATTCCACTCAGGGGATTAAGATATTTATTATCTTCATTTTTTGGGTATATGGCAAAGTTGATTACTGCCACTCAAGACGCAATGTCTCCGGGATTCGGCTGAAAGTGGGAAACGGAAGTGTCTTAATGCGAAAAAAGAGTTTAAAGAATATAAAATAAAAAAAGTTTTATGACACAGTAGCTTTTACCTACAGCTGCTAACGTGGTCAAATAGAAATAACTATTCGTGTTGTTTGATACACGATATGAGTTCGAGGTGCGTCTGACCGCAGCACAGTGGATGGCATCGAAAAGATTAACTTAACGTAATTATAGCTTATGAGCCAATGATAAGTGGACCATCCAACACAAAAACATTTTTTTACATTTAAGGAGTAGTTCCTGAGATTAGCGACTTCCTACTGATTTGCTATATTAACATTTATATTACATTGACAACTAAATAAACTTCCCAGCAATTGAATTTGGACCGGGAATCGAACCCATAACGCATGGTGTATACACTAAAACGGTGTTACACTGCACCACAACAGCCTCGTGATTAAAATATTAACAATTAAACACGTCGTCTTTTAAAACTTACAATGGGCATTCTATATACAATCTATACCTACCTATTTTACAGTAAAAAAATCAAATAAACTTCACGATGTATTATTATTTTCACGATGTATTATTACCAGAGGCAGAGAGAACCTAGTGTTAAGATACTCCGTTCCCCATTTTCCGCCGAATTCTGGAAGCATTGCGTGTTGAGTGGCGAAACAACGCCGCGCTTTGCCTCGAAACCAGACCGAAGAAATGAAAATATAAATTAAAAGAAAAATCGAGTGGGAATCGAACCCACAACCAGTCGCGTTTACATTCACACACTTGTGCCCCCGCGCCACGAGTGGCCTCTACTGTGAAACCAAATATTTCAAAACAAAAACCTCAGCGAGGTAAAAAAAGTCTCTTAAAATAATTATATAGCTGAAAACGTTCCGTCAAGCAGTGAATTATATTACTGTTGAAAAAACGTGCCCAGTTTTTATCGTTGCATTCTTTATGCATAAAATATTCGCGAGCACGTCTAGCTAGTCTCGAGGACCATAGTGACTAAAGTCAAATTTTACGTGGCCTAAATATTTTGAATTAGATAAGTGGCTCTTGGGATTTTTCCCGTATAAGAGTCTATGTATCTCAGAGAGGAGATGAGACTGTGGAGACCTCGGTTGAGCTTCGAGTACATGGTATCGATGATAGGAAAGTCATGAAAATACGTGACAAATATGGCATCTATATGCTGGTTAATGATTGGTTGATACAGATATGCAGGGATCGAAGCGTTTGCCTCACCGTTTTCCTCAGCTCCTCAGCTAGGGATGGAGCGCGATGCTATGAGGCAATGGCATAGTAGGGTAGCAAAGAGATCTTTGGCCGGGATTAACGGAACAAGCCCAAGGCATCCGGTAGTTCCGGCCAATGGCCGAGGAGAAATCCCGTGAGGTTTTAGTGGGTAATAGGTTTGACCTACATCTGCTAGTTCACGAGTCACACAGAATCTGTTCGAGTCCCCACTCGGGCTATGTACATATAAAAAGGTTTCGTTACGACAAAAAAAGACAGAAAGATTGACCTATTGCCAATACATGTTGGTATTCGCTTTAGGCCCGAATGAAAGACTGCGTGTTGAGTGGCGGCACCCAACGCCGCGCTTAGACTTCTCAGAGCCCAGTTATTGTCCTGAGTGTAGAATGGTAAAACGTGGAATTAAGTTTCGCATCAACACGCAATGCCTCGAGAATTCGGCGGATAGTGAGGAAATGTCTGAATGGGAACTGAGTGTCAACACTAAGTAGGTTCCTAAGTAGTTTCATTTGCTATGTGCGGGATACAGAGAGAAGAAAAAGAAAATAAAATAAAATGAAACAATTAAAATAAAAAAACGACACGCCCAACAAATCGGAACATCATCTAAGCCACCACAAATAAATGACGTCTTTAAAGGAATATTCATGGAAAGTACAACTTGAAATTGTAATGATTCATACAATCACGTTTATAGAATAATAATGGTAATATTTCTACAAATGGGTACGTTTACTTTTGTTTATGATCTATTCTGACTTTGCTCATAACTTTGGTAAAAAATATACAACTATTTGCATCTCGCATATTTGTTTTACGTGGTCTTTCCTCTGTTAGGCCCGTATTTATAAGTCGCTCTACACTCCAACATCGATCTTGAGATGCCGTTTTAATAATCTGGTCCAAATTAACAAGCCATTCTCAACCCTGAGGTCTGAAAATGCCTGTCTGTTTTCATTCATAGATTATAATTTATAAATGAAAACGATATCTTAAGATAGCTCTAAAGATCGATGACGGACTTGAGAGCGATTTATAAATACAGCTAGCCTTAGTCTTCCCCTATATTTCCCAAGGAAACTACAATTATATGACAAATTTCAACATTCTAGGTTGCGTCGTGTCGGCTGCGTATTGTTTGCCAGTCACTTTGTAACGAAAGAGATTTGTAAATATGGATCTAATATGTAAATAATATTAAAAACATTGAAAAAAAATCAGTACACAAACATTACAATTGAGAACTACCTACAAGTATTATCTATAGCAACTACTATAGTAGTAGTAGTACCAAAAATATAATCTAAAGCCAGACTAAAAACTAAACAAGTCAAATTCCAAGTCCAAAAGTCTTCATAAATGATTCAATACACTCTGAACGTCTTGAACGAATATTCTTGAGTGCTCCCGATATAACACTATTGCTTTTAGAGGGTTTCTTGTTCCTTATTCGAAACTACTTGATGGCTATATTGGGTGTAGGTACTGTATATTTTTGTATATGTACACTGGAGTATGCAGAAATACTTCATTCCTCCAAGTGGGAAGTGGGAATACACAACCGTCGCGTTTAGTCGCATGATTGAGCCCCTTGCGACATTAAGGCCACATAAATGATAAGAGGCGGGAAGCAAGAGCCGGCGTTAAATTCCGCCACTGAAGAAGAAATGTCTTGAATTTTTTTCAAAGCGTAGGTTTTAGAATTATAATGCCTCCGCCTACCTTGATATATGCAAGATATAATGGAGAACTAAAAAAGAGCTATAAAATCTAGCGAGAAATAGAAATAGTCACTGCATTTAATTTTATTTACAGGTTTAGTTCACACGTTTCTTAAGTACGAACACTTCACTTGTCATATTTAAGAAGTTCAATGGTGGTTGTTAATGAACAACGATTATTCTTTACTTAGAAACTATCTTTTATACTGCCTAAAACCTGCCGTATAGACCGCTACAACATACATTAATCATAAACTAAAAAAAAATCTAAAAATATATCAAATATATTAGATGAGTAAAATCAAAATTCAAATACAATTATAAAAGCGTTAATTTACAAAAAATCTCACAAAGCGAATGCTGGCAACTCACATAGTTAAAAAACTTAAAAAAATTAATAAGATATTTTTTGAAAAGTAAGTAACTTAAAAATCATTTTTTTTATTCCCAATAGTAGTTAATGTATTGTTTACTCAATTCATACATACAGTACCGTCGACGAGTTGTGTCCGCTCTGAAGGTAGACTTTCTGAAGTTTTTCGCGTTTTAAAGAAAATAATCATAAGTAAAAAACTATCTTAAAATGAATTATGCACAGCCATCTATAACAGCTAACCTTAGCGTGGCCACGACTCGACGACCGTACTGTAGCTACATAAAAAAAAAGCAATACAAAACATAACTTTCAATGAATGTGGAATGTTTCAAAGGCATTACCTTTAATAACTGTAAAAGGCGAAGCACACGTCACGGTTAGCGCTGGCTCGAACATTAACTGGAACAAAATACATATTAATATTTTATTTTGCATTTGCACATAGTAATTTTTACTATACGTACTAATATAATAGCGCTGAATAGTTTGTTTGGTTGAACGCACTAATCTCGGAAACTATTGGTTGAATTAAAAAATATTTTGGTGTTGAATAGTCCATTTGTCGACGAAGGCTATAATAGGCTATGTTTATCACGTTAAGAATTTCAATGTAGACAACAGTGTCAATACAAAGCGTACTTACTAAAACTACTAAAAATAATATTCACTAAAGGCAAAAAACTACTAAAATTATTTGGCACTAAAGGCGAAAAATCAAAAAAATAGTTACATCGACATTATGAATGTCAAACAAACGTCTACGGTGACTAAAGATCGTCATTTGTGCTATTCATATTGCCTATTCATGGAGGTAAATCACGGGCTTTGGCTATGTATAAGAAACAATTATGATATAATTACGTTTTAAACTTTATGAAATAAGTTTTTTATTTTGAATGAGATTTTTATTTTCCCTAAAATACTTCTTTTAAAACACTATTTTAGCTTCACACTCTATCCCGCATGTCCCGGTAAACAGAGAGAACTAGTGTTAGGACACTCCATTCTATATTTTCCACCCCATTTTATAGACAATACGAGTGGACTAGCTGAACTTAATGCCGCACTTTGTTAAGCCAACAAAGCGAGGAAATGAATATAATTCATTGCCTCGAGTGGTAATCGAACTCACGACCCCCCTTTTACGTTTACAGTTAGACGCTGTGCTGCGACACAGCAGCATCTTTACTTTGTTATATTAATATAAATATAATATCAACTTTTTAAACGCAAAAATATATATAATTGACCATCACATTTTATATATTTATATTTACATATATATACATCTAACAAAAACGATCGATACGATAAAAAAAAAACGATCTAACCAATCTACTTTCTACCAACAACAAAAATAAAATACAAGGAATAGAAAAAAAAATGCTTGAATTAAACAAAAAATAAGGCTAGAGGCCGGCTGACTATAAACCAATATGTCTTTGGAGTCGAGGACACACCACGTGGGTAGCGTGAGTCACTCGCTAGCTTGTTTTCTTCTTTACGGTACAAAATGTTCGTATATAATAAATATCTGCACTAGATTGCCTTAGGTTCAATTGAACATATTATATTTAAAAAAACAGTTTCACGTTTTATCCCGTAACCCATAGCAGCAGAGGGTACCTAGTGTTAAGATTTAAGACACTCTGTTCCCTATTTTCTGTTCAGTTTTCAAGATATCAGAGTATTTAAGTGGCGGAACTCAACACTGAGTCCTGAAAACAATTTATTCTCTGAGTGAAAATTGAATCCACAACCGTCGTGTTATTATTTTTTAAATATAAAATATATTTTTTGAATTGCAGAGTGGATTAAGACACGTTGATATGATGACTGATGAAAGTATAGTAATAAAGATATCACGTTAAAAACACGAGGGCCCTCAGGGACGAGGGACGAGGCAAAAGATGTATGTAAGGATCGTAGCGTTCTTCATTCTTTTTGACTAAAAACCCAGATAGAGATGATGAGAACGCGAGTCAGACTTTTTCATCGAGGGTACTGTACAAGAAACCTCGAGGTTTTCCTGAAATTTAAGCTTAGCCAAAGCCCATCTGATGCCTCATTTTTACTAATGGCTATAATGCCAAATTTTGCCTCCTTCTAAGGCTATCATTTTTAAGGAACTAGTACTGTCTGAAGATGCTAGATGCCAAATTTCATAATTTTAGGTCAACCGGAAGTACTCTATTAATTTTGATTCCCTTTATAGTGTCGAAATACGCGTTTTTTGCAATATTGATTTGGCTATTTTTTAATAAATGTAGAAATACGATTTTTTCAGTAAATCATCTGAGTATATTTCAACTCGATATCTCCAAGCATTCCTGAGATAAAGGCTCTTGACATACAGACAGAAAGACGGACAGAAATATCTTATAAGGGTTCCTTATTTCCCTTAAAAGATACTCCTAAAAATAATAAGGATTAAGAAATCATCCATTTAACTCTTATTATTAATAAAAAATACCCCCGTGCATGTTTTGCAACCTCAACCATCTCTAACTACTGATCTTAATATCACCTTTTTTTCAGTACAAGCCACAATTATATGCACCTATACATTTAAACTGACCTTCGATAGTAGCACGCTACATTAAACATTAAATATTTTATTAAAACTGCTTTTGTTGACCAACTTTATAGCTTGTATACAAGTTGGACGGATACGACTAGAGATGAAGGTCACAGGGTAAAACAAATTTGAAGTTTTATATATACATATTTTCTAGTTTCACTGTATTCACCCTCACATAGCAGCGTAGGCAAAGGGAAGCTGGGAACCTAAATTACACTTGGTTCCCCACTTTCCGCCAAAATTTTTAGGCGTTGAGTGTACGCCACTCAACGTGTGACTG
This sequence comes from Heliconius hewitsoni, assembly GCA_018230445.1. Classification (NCBI taxonomy): domain Eukaryota; kingdom Metazoa; phylum Arthropoda; class Insecta; order Lepidoptera; family Nymphalidae; genus Heliconius; species Heliconius hewitsoni. Next base: position 3,464 of record DWAN01000631.1, on the reverse strand, counting down.
TAACCGCGACAGGTTGTTGGTTTGCCTCTATATCGCCGATAGCCTCTTTAGGAAATTAAATATTTATATGTATTTAGGGAGAAAGTGGGGAGGGGAGTGTTTTAACACTAGGTTCCCTTTGCCTACCCTGCTACATACGGGATACAGAGTACTGAAATATATATATATATATATATATATATATATATATACACATACATACATACATGACATACATGAACCTAAATAAATATTTATTTATACAAGTATAATGTATAACATAGCTGAGATTAAATTGTAGAGCGCGAAATCTAGTTCACGCTATTATTATGTCGAAAGCAATACTGTCCGTCCGTTACGTTTAAAAGGCAAATTGACAAACTAATTTTACTTGAAGCCTTTTGCATTCAAGTTGTATTTTGAGACGAACAAATTTTTTGATTTTTTTATAAGTGTATAATAAAATCTTAGCGCATTTTTAACCTGCACCTCTGAGACAGGGTTCAAGAGGCGGGCCGTGTCCCGTTCGGAATAACACTTTGAAATATTACAAAAATGTAACGTATTTCGTATTGTGTGTGTGTTTTCTTTATGGACAGAGAAATGGAAATTAGTGTTAAGTCACTCCGTTGTCCATGTATAACTCAATTCAGGCATGGATTTTGATAAATTACCACTTGGTTTATATACGATACGATATCGTGAAAATGCAAGTATGTAGACTCAATCTTCTCTATATTATGATTTTATTACTTAAATTTTAATACACGAACTCTCGAACTAATTGTGAATTCTGCAAGAATGCAATTGTGAAATCTGAAATTTTAGCAATAATCTTGGATTCAATAAATAGATTGCAATTAAAATAAAATTTTGATTGTTTTTTTATAATGGATCTTATATATTACAAATCAATTGTTAATTTAATAAATTAAGTATGAAAAATATTCGTGGAGCAGAGTCCGAACATGAGATGACTGTGAGTTCGAAACTCACTCGGTTCCGCCACTCAACTAGCAATATATCTAATTCGGACGAAAAAAGAATAACGGAGTGTTCCAACATTAGTCTCTTTCCGATCCACACACGAGTACTTAGCGGAGAAAGCGTGAACACAAAAAGAAATAAATACTAAAGACAAAAAACATCCCCCGTACAAAAACCAGACAAATCTGAATTTCAAACGGCAATTGAATTAAGATTCCATCTCAATTTTAACAGCAGGGGAGCCGTTCGTTGTCGTATGTCACTACGATGATGCATTCTGAATGTATTATACGAACAAAACAGGTTATCCGACTCCGACTATGTACTGAGTCATAAACGGTAGGTAGGTAGGTATTGTGTTGACGAAATATATACGTGTGAGGTGGACGTGACTTAAAACGCGACGGTTGTGAGTTTGATTCCCGGTGGGATTATTTTTATTTTCGCTCTGATAATTCATTAGATAACTTGGCAATGTTGAGCTCCATCAATCAACGCGCAATATCTTGAAAGTTGAGTTGTGTGTGGGGAACGGAATTTCTTAACTCTAGGTTCCCTATACTTATCCTGCTACATGCGGGATACAGCGTGAAGTTAAAAAATAATAAAGAAATACGTTCCTATATTATTGAAATGCACATGCCTTTATATTTTGTAAACAGATATTTTCTGTGATAAGGAGAACTAATAGACGTCATTGTGACGCAGTTACAGCACTCATTCAGCACATCAATTGAATGACTGCGCGATGGTTGTGGGTTCAATGCCAACTTAGGGAAATTGTTTATATTTAAATGATATTCTTTCGATAATAGTTATAGCTATTTGTGATAAGAACGGGAAAAGGTTAATGTAATAATAATAATTTTTAGAACAAACAATAGCTTAAAAAATGTTGAAAAAGTCGATAACGGAGTCAATATAATTAATTCTTGGTTACTATTTTTCGAAATATATTGAATAATTGTTATAAAAATCAACTTTGTGCTGTACCCTCCCGTTTCTCCAATATCAAAGAAAATTTGTTTTTATATAAAAAAAAGTTTCACAAGTAAAGATATATTGAAAAGAGAGGGGAAATGCACTCAATTCTTCATATCTTAACCATTACAACATTTTACGTGTTAACAACCAATCTCTTTCACGTTTACATTATAAAGCAATCTATAAACGCTGGCACGCTCGAAAGTTTAAAGTAAAAAAAAAATACCAAACCAATATAACATCGAATAACATCGAACGATATAGCATCAATGGCGGAATCTAACGTTGCTTAATTAACCCTTATATTTAATTTGTATTTGAATTTGTAACCTGATGTACAAATATATATAAAGTAAAAAAACATCTCAACATAGAAATGGTCGAGTCTGCCCATGCGTGTTGCCATTGCTGGCAACGTGACTCTACCACACGTACTTTAGTCGCCTCTTACGACACCACCAGTACCAGGATGACACTATTCTAGGCCGGGATCACACGGCACAAAATGATGCACGGCAATATTGTCTGTTTATCTGTTAATTAACCTTTTCTCAGAAACGTCTGGAGGTTATAGCTGCAAACAATATCGATTATTCAAGTTTTCAATGCCTTGGAAGAGAAAAGACATAATCAAAAAGGCAACAGAAAATTGGTACGGAGCCCTCAGTGCGCGAGTCCGACTGCACACGACCAATTTATTCTTAAACAACTTAGTTTATTAGTTAAGTAATTAATTAATTATTATTGTTCGTATACAGCAAGACAAGCAGAGGGAATCTGGGAACCTAATATTAAGAAACTCTGTATATAGGTACAGAGCCGCTCTGTTTTCGGCGAATTAAAATTTTTCGAATATTCGAGGCACTGTTGTGAGTGGCGGGACCTGAACTATCAAACAAAAATATAATAATTTCATGCATCCCAATGGGAATCAAACCCACAGTCGTCGCAATTATATTTATCTTCAACATCATATTTTAATATTGTACATATATGGAAGAAAATTAGGTAACGCCGTCTAAGTAAGCCAGGCTTCTTCGCTCATATAGGATTTCTCCTAAGATATTGCGTATGCTTCTATTTTAAGTAAACTCTTATGTTTAATGTAATTCATTTAATATATTAGTATCTCAGGTAATTTGGTTACATCATTTCTTTGCCCGTTACTTTTATGAGTCAAGTTTAAAATTATATATACTTTTTATCGAAACTGTTATTTTCAGTTTTACGTTGTATCCCGCATATTACAGGTTTTCAGTATGATCTCATTCGAGGTTATTACTTTTGTTTATGTTTAATTTTTCGCACAGCGTTGATTTCCGCCAGTCAACACGCAATCTCGTCTCACCTCGAAAAAAAGGGGGGCGAGTGAGGAAAGGAATTTCTTTACTAAGATCTCTCTATTTGAGGCCGGTCGTGGCGCAGCCTCACGAAGTGTGACTGTAAAACCGACTGGTTGTGGTTCGATCCCCACTCGAGGAGATGAAATATTTACTTAAATGTATATTTCCATT
>DWAN01000630.1:0-22198 GCA_018230445.1 Heliconius hewitsoni | reverse complement strand
CGAGGCTAAGTGCGGCGTTGAGTTCTGCCACTCAACACGCAATGCCTCCAGAATTAGGCGGAGAGTGGGGAACGGAGTGTCTTAACACTAGGTTCCCTATCCTGCTGTGTGCGGAATACAGCGTGAAGCTGATTTAATTTGATTTTAATAGCTCGAAAGACATTTAAAATAATGAGATTATTATAAAAAAATTAAAAACCTAAATTAAATACAGCAGAAGAAAGTTTTCGTAACATAAATAGTTAATTTTCGCAGTACAACTAAACATTTAGTTCTACATTATTATATACAAAGTTAAAAACTCAACAAAGAAAAAAAAAATCTTCGTACAGATAATATATAAACCGCAATATGAAACACCGCACATTGACGACACAGAGCAATTAACCTCCTCTAATTAATCAACTTCAAACGTGAAAACATCACCTCATTTCGTTTTCTACGTATTATATTAAAGTCATACTGTTTTAAGGTCGTCGTAGCGCAGTGAAACAGCATTTGACCGAAGCGGATGGTAGAGGGATCTATTCCTTTCGGGTAAAACATCTGCATTTTTCCACTCATAATTCCAACATTTGACACACAATGTCGAATTCAAGTAAAAAGTGGCGAAAAGGGAAAGGAAGTTACACTATATTCTAGTAGAGATAGTAGATTTTTTTAAATAAATTATTAAACCTACTTAAAATTAAATTGGTGAAAAACAATAAATAAATCTATAACACAAATATATATAATGAAACAAACGGAAACAATATAAGTATTTGATATACCTACTATCAACAGCAAAGGTGAAATTATGCAAAAATTTGTAGTATCAATCTAATTTATCAGTAGCTATATTAAAATATAAAATTTAATTATAACACAACATAAAATAAAAATTAACAAGCCCTCCTTTGCAATCGCCTCTCTGATAAATAATTTTTTAAAATGAATGGGGTTGATAATTAAAATTCAAAATTGCTCTTTATATTTTCATAGCTTTCGAACGAACGATAAAATATATTAAAGTCTCTTCATAACTTCACCCGACACTCAGTTTACCAGACTTAAGAGAGCAAACAATTTTATATGACTATATTCATAGTTTTTAATTTTCTTTACAATTCTAAAGGTCAATTAAATTCGATATAATAGAAACGTGAGGTTGCTAGAAAAGCTTCTATATAGAGTTGTACAATATCTTAAAACGGAAACTAGGCAAATAAAAATAAGTTTAATATAAATGTCTTGAAAGCGGATTGTGGGAAAGTAGTTTTTATTATGATTTTTTTCTTTTATAACATTTTAAGCTGAACTTAACAGTCTAAGCAATTGCAAATAGCAACATTTGTATATTATTTTAAATGAGGTTGATAAATCAATAACAACAAAAAAAAGCCAAGTAGGAGTCAAACTCATGCACGAAAGTTTTCGTACCATTATCTACTACAAATTTTTACAATTTTTTTTAAATGTCAAATATATATATATATATATATATATATATATTTATATTTGTTGTTATAGCAGCGACAGAAATATATAATCTATGAAAATTTTAATTGTATAACTAATATGGTCCATGAGATATATCCTAGTGATAAACGGACGGACGAACAGGATTCTAGTAATAGTTTAACATTTGGGTACGAAACCCTAAAAATGTATTATGAATAATATACATATAATAAATAGGCTATTGTGAGGCGCTATGTATTTGGACTCGATCGTCGCTTTGATACTTCGAAGCGCGCCCTGGAATTATGTCACGCGAATTTTCTAGAATTCAGGGGAAAAAAGTGAAAATCCGAGTGTCTCGTTTTTTTTATTTTTGTCTGCTTGTTGGATTAGTCTGTGCGTTCGTGCATGCTAAATTCAAAAACGACGAACAATTTAAATGCATTTTTGCTGTTATATTTTGACAAATTTCCTTTAATATGTAGTGTTGTGTTATTAAAATCTTTTGTTCGGCTGCTGTAAAATAATGTACAGATATTGTTTTTTAAATGATAGTATTAATAATAGAACAAGAAATAATTCTGATTAAAAAATAAATAATTGTGTAGTTCTAGCAGGCGAAGCCAAGAACAGATCACTAGTATCGAAATAAAGTTTGAAGCTAAAAAAATGTGTAAATAAAAAGAATTCTATTTCATAGGACCGCAGACCGCTTGGAATTAAATTTGTTTAGCCTGAAAAACAAATTGTATAAAATAGTATCTGATGGTTCTTTAGGATACTTGGTGGTATCCTAAAGACGTATGCTCGTACATTATTTATGTTTATTTATTTTCATCTTATTTATTTGATTTTGAATAATTTAAACTATATACATATACAGGTACAGCGGTATTATTCCAGGTCGATATGACATGAGTACTATCAAAAAGCGCGTCTGTCTCCACCTTAAAGGTCGGCGGCGCACCTGTAGCTCCTCTGATGTGGCACGGGGTCATGGGCGGTGGTAATTACTTACCATCAGGTGACCCGAGCACTCGTTTTCATTTTTCGCCTTGTCCTTTTCCATTGAAAAAACAATAGATATATGAATATTACAATATTTATTAAAATTATAACATGAACGGAAAATGGAAAACGGAGTGTCATAACACCAGGTTTCCTCCGTCTACCATGCTGTGTGCCGGATAAAGCATGAAATTGAAAACCACTGATACTTTTATTTTCGTCCTGTTCAAACCACTTCTGTAATATATAGATGCATTTTATATATCTTCATAGATGATTTCCATAATAAATTTTATTTTCTCAAGTAATTCTAACAATAAAATTAGAAACAACTAACGTCATCTATGATCGTTTCAAGTAACCGCAATTACCAATTTTGACGCCCTCTTCACAATACCAACCAAACTAAATGCTAACATAACATAAAACATTTTGCTAGGCTCTCGTAAATTTCACCCTAGCTGTCTTTACTTCGGAGCATGATTAATTAATATTAACTGTTATAAGCAACTTTTAGTATATATTAAAAATTTATATATATATATATATATATATAAATATATATATATATATATATATATATATTTATAGCTTATAATTTATAGCGATTAGCTTTCCCAAGTTGTGTGGTACACATGACACCTAAACCACTCTATCTTAGTTGATTTAGGTTAACCTTAAGTGAATGTAGCCCGAATTTAGAAATGCATGTTTATCTTTATAATACATGATTTCATGATTTGTGCTCACGAAATATATAATTAACTAGAGTGTGCAACCCGTCAACAAAACGTGGGCAAAATCTTATTGGATGTTAATTTTACACTTTTGTTACTTTATTATTTAAAATTGCCAGCTAAAGTTATGAAAAAAATATTCGATTGCGTAAAATAGTGTACGTTTTTTGCGTAAAATAGTGTACGTACTTATTTCATAATGTATGTTTAGGTTTCTTAAAATCATTGTTTTCATTTCATGGTTTTAAGGTGTACAGTTTGTAAATATAACTCAGAAAAGTTAACAACACTGTGACTTACTTAAAATGACCAGAAATATGAAAATATCACTGGCTCTGGCTTTTTTGTTGTCGTTTATGTTACATTTTACATCGTGTGTCACATCACAGTGTAAACTTATGGAAATAAAAAATATTTTAGAAGGCTGCGATCGCTTAATAGGTTTGAATATTACCAGTGTCGGAGGTACTATTGTAAACGACCACAATTGCGATGTGCTACTCCCTAAACAAGTATTTCTAGAAGAACCAGTATTTCAATATCCACTGGCTGATTCTGTAAGTATTGAACTAGTAGATGTAATTTAATATAAGATGTAATTGATTAATCACGTTAAAGGAAATTCATATATATATGAATTTCCTTTAACGTGATTAATCAATTACACTCCCTAAACAAGTATTTCTAGAAGAACCAGTCTTTCAATATCCACTGGCTGATTCTGTAAGTATTGAACTAGTAGATGTAATTTAATATAAGATGTAATTGTGATTAATGAGTAGATGTAATTTAATATAAGATGAAATTCATATATATATGTATTTCCTTTAACGTGATAGAATACTAATAGCCCACGATCCTAGGATCGTGGGCTTTCGTAAAAAGACTCATCAATTTCAGCTGAAATTTTAAGGACTAAGAGGAGGAGTCTAATATGTACTAGATAAGACAATAAGCGTACTCACTAACTTGAACGTGCATGGTAGGCAGAGGGAACCCTGTGTTAAGTTTGGTGATGATTGTAATTGTAGTTTTTTAGCTATGGAACGTTTTGAAATCGTCACGCGCAGAAATTGAACTTTGACTAACCTAACCCAGCGCGTGTGTACAGAACAGAAAATTTTGCAATTTTTTCGCAAAAATTTCGAAAAATTTGGCGCAACATAGTTTCGCTCAGCTCCACCCCCCGTGCACAGCATGTGGCGGATCCTAGTGTATGTCAACATGGCAAAATGTTAATTTGCACAAAAATGGCACCTAATTAAGATTGGAGTTTTACATTGTAGGTGCAATCACTACTTACTCGTTTGAGAACCCATGTTATACTTAAAATCGTATATAAATTAATTTTTGACAAAAAAAACCCACGTCATGAACCTGATGGTAAACAACCTTACTAAAATATTTGTTTCACTTGGCACCAATTTCTCGAAAATCTATAATAAGTACGTTTTGCTTTATGTAAAATTAAAAATAATTTTTAGTTCGTTGTTTGAACTTTGTTTGTTTTTGTTATTTCACATGGGATTAAAATATTCAAAAATTTTGTTTTAGAAAAATTTTTACTCTTTAATTATGGTTGATCCAGACGCTTCCCCGCAAGTAGAGGACATGTTTTACTTACATTTGATTAAATCTAATATACCGGTGAGCTTATAATTATTTTCAATAATAAAAAGTATACGGGTAAAAGAAAAACATTGGATTTTTTAAAAATATTTTATTTACACATTTTTCAGGGATTTGCGTTAAAAGCTAAAGACGCCATCAAAACTGCTGGTATAGACTACAGAGGTAAACATATTTAAAAATTTTACTGGTTTAAAAATAAACAAGAAAAAATTTTAGTAATAAGGCACGTTATCTTATTTGCTTGTAGGTTACAAGTCACCAGCGCCACCTCGCGGGTCCGGTCCACATCGGTACCTAAGTTTACTTTATGAACAAACCGAAGGCAATAACTTTTTACCCTCAGTGCCTTCAAGCCGTTCACGTTTCCATCTAGGTAGCTGGCTTCGAGGCAAGAACCTTTGTGGTCCTATAGCCGCAACGCAGTTTCGTATAGTGTACTAGATGGCGCTACTATACATGGTTCTAGATATCAAATAAGAAAATAATTCAATATACAAATATTAATAGTATTTTATTAACATCTGTTGTAGTTGTATTATATTTCCTTGCTTGTTATTAAAAAAATTAAGTTAGTAATTTCATTTATCCGCTCAGGTTCTTACCAGAGTGGGTAAATAAAAATAACTAAAATGAAAATGAAAGCAACACATGCTGTCTCTAATTTATATTATTATTACAATAATTTCTTGTCACTAACTCAATTTCCGCCTACAATGTGGTTCGCGAGTCGAGCCGCCCCCTAGTGTAGATTTTTTAACATTGCTCACTCGGAAAGATAATAATGAAAAGTAAGAAAAATATTAAAGTTAAATCTGCTCAGCCTCTTTATCTAACTTCAGGGCGGCCTCTCGTCGCCCGTAACTGCTATGCGAAAAAAGCATGAGAAACTACTTTTGTCATTGTGTAGCCCAATTAATCTACGAATACGTAAGAATAACAAACAATAAATTGTATATTTTTTTCAAAACAATATGTTGCTGTCAACTATTAATTTTATTAATAACAAATAGAAAACGCAAGACTGGCGCCAATACTTATTTTCGACAAAGTAGTCAAACTTGGTAAAAAAGACTGCACGAACTGCGTAGGCTGCGCACGCGACACTTCCCTCTCACTTCCTGCCCACGCATCGGCGTTTAATTTATATAAACAAATTATTCTTTCATCTCACACAACTACTGGTTGTAACCCTTTACTAATAAGCCAGCCGACATTTGACCTAAGACTTTATGTCTTTATCTTTATAACTATAACTATAATAAAAAAATACTCTATAACATCACATTTTTTAAATATAATTACAACTACATTCAATTAGATTTTTATACGTTGATAATAATAATTGTATAAAAAGTATAACTTATTAGCATATATAAATTTTGAGAAAACATGGCTTGTATTGCAGTCCTAATTCTGACAATGGATTATGAAAATAAAGTGAACGTCATAAGAAACAAAGTTAAAATTTTCCTTATCTTGGGTGGTCTTTGTCATTTTATTGTCACAATGAAAAATTTGTGACATAAAATTTTCGAAATGCTTGTTGGATTGAGTAAGTATTGTATTTATAACTTTAGGTAATAATTTTCTCGATCACCGCAATTGTTTAGTATTTCTCATTATTTTGCATTTTTGTTTGTATTTGTTATAAAAAAAGAATTATGTTTTAAAGATGAACTTAATTGAAGCTTAAACGTGAATAATCAACAATTTAATACATTATAAGTACTTTTTTTTTTGAACGGCACGTAGGTAGTTTTCCAGATATAGCAATTGAGTGGCGGAGAATCTACAATTTAGGCTATATTTATTCGACGTCTATAATTTTTTTACACTACTAACAGCTAAATAAACTAGGTATTAAAATTAAAGCCGGACAAAAACATAATATTGTGTTGGATTAGTGTTACACTCAGATAAGAATACCTATTTGTATAAATATTATATTTATTGAGTAACAGTGAATGAACAAAATATGATTAATTCTACTTAATGAAGCACGATATTCTTAGAAAAAATCGTCTCATAGGTGATTAATTTGGTTAGCCACAGACTGTGATAGTCGAGTTTTTGTTGTAATTTTTCTATAAATACAACATAATTTACTTCAATAACAACACTGATTCATTTATTTATTAGCGTATAATGAAAATAATCAAATATTTGCTATAGTTCACGGTACCTAAATTAAATAGTAATGTTGTATTTTTTTATTTTAGGGTTCCTTATCTCGTACTTTGATATAGTAACAATGTTGGTAGGTTATATAATACATTAACAGTTATCCAGGTCTGAACTAACAACTTACAGTATAAATAAAGAAAGAAAAAAAATAGTAAATCACAGATAAAATACAGAAAAAAAACTACTGCACACATATATTTATAGTACATTTCAAGTAAAACTAGTGCTCATGCGAACGTCAGTAAAATTTAAGCTTAAAGAAAACTTGGGCTTAAAAATTGAGCACGCAAAGTCCAAGTTTGTATTGGTCTACATCAATGAAATCTGTAAGGATCTCTCGTTTGTAGAGTCCGACTCGCGCTTGAGTGGTATTTTTATTCACTATAATTCTTCTAATAATTAAAAAAATATAACTGACAAGTGTTCATAAAAACAATATGATTTTTCCTTATGATATCTCTACGTTTCCTTATAATACATACTTATGTACATACGAATATCTATACCTATTTGTCTTTATTAAATCAACTTCACTCTGTATTCCGCATACATGAGGGTAGGCAGATGGGACCTAGTGTTAAGACACTCAGTTCCCTATTTTCTGCCCAATTATGGAGATATTGTGTGTTGAAAGTAGTGACGGAACTCAACGTCGACATTAGAGTGCAGCAAAATATTAAATATTTCATTTATTCGATAGGGAATCGAACCCACAACCTATTGTGTTTGCAGCCACACTTTGTGGCCCTGCCTCATTGGCCTCGTATAAATTACTCATTACAAAAGCAACATTGATTCATTTGATTTATTACTGTAACATTTTAGTTAAAATTTTATTAAATATAAATAAACAGAAAAGTCTCGGTTTAATAAACGGTATGGCACTAGACACGGAATATGGTGAAAAATAATAGTAAAAATGTAATTTATTGATATTTAATTTCCTGTTCTACAGAGTGAATCACTCAAAATTGTCTATTTTATTCCGGTTACTATTACGAGAAGATAAAACTTCGTAAAACTCTGCTCTTAAACTTTAACTAAGCAAAAACCTAAATTCACGACGTCGCGGAAGAATTGTTAAGTTGCTCTTAAAGTTAAAAAAAATACTGTGTCGTTAAGCTCCGCCCACGAGTACTATCTTAGTATTACATTATTTTTATTCGGACAAAAAAGGTATATTTTATCTATGTTATTAATATTAATAAGATTAATATACTTTGAATTAATGAATACGATTAAAAATGAAGGCGTATTTGACTTTCATTGGTCAGTCTCTTTTACGAAGTAAGCGGTATCTAATGTGTAATGTAACAAACAAGATCGAAAAGTCTTAATAAATAAATGTAGCAAATTGTTGATTTTAATTTTGTATATGTGATATTTCTTTATTACTTGTACAGGCGAAGGAATTTAAAAGAAAAATATGAGCATTTTCCTATTGAATAATTATTTTTGGATTCTTCTTCCATAAAATATTTTAATTTTTATTTGCTGGTTCAACCTGTGTTTTCCTATGATATATAACATTTTAAAAAAATATCACAGTCACAAGTTTTAGTCGATTTCTGAAGACGCGAAGGCATTTTTCATTAATTTCAAAACATTATAAATATATCTATCTAGTGATACAACAAAAGCGTGTCTCACATCTCGTGTATACAGTGTCGATCTCGACCGGTTCGGCGTGTGCTGTGCTGACTGTCACCGGAAATACTTTGAACGCGACCGTTAGCATACGAAAATCAACTTAAATATTTAATCAAAACTAGAAAATACTTCCTGGCTGCGGGGAAGTATTAGGTAGTGGATATTTGTTTTATCTTACTATAAACTACGTCGTTTGTATTGAAATTATGAATGTGTTTTCTTTGACAAAGAGAATTCGTCCTATTATTTATGAATATATATTTAATATAACTTTTAAAAACTGTGGGGGTCACATTATTCATGATACAATAGATATATTTTTTTAAGTATAAACATAAATTACTTTTATGCATTACAATAACAGAAAATGAAAAATGTAACGATAGACTAAAGACAAGATATTTTATTTTCTGTTTGCTGCTAATTTTAGAGACATTTTTTGTCGAATAATATTGTGAAAACCTGGCAACGCTGATAGGTGGCATACCCACCTTGGGTATTTTAAATTTTTGAGCTAAACATCGGGACGTCTCGACAAAATCTGCCAACCAATACAATCGTTTGTCTTAGCAGACAGAATTTAAAAAAAAATCAAAGTAAAATGACTTCATTTTTATGTTTAGAAATAGAAAGAATAGAATATTTAATAAATCTGAGCTTAGTTTAACGAGGATCATTATCCTCGTACAATGGATACGTATCCTCATAATGTACATATAATTAAATACGCTTAACCTTAACTGACACAACAGATAATACAGGTACATCAAACCTTCCACCCACGGCCATCATAAAGGTCATATTTTCCATAATGTCCATAATCCAAACAAGAAATTCATGTTAAAAATTACAAATTTCTAAGTATCAGATGCCAAAAAGTCATTAGAGTAAGCAGGCCAAAGTTAAGGTTTCCTTCCGGTAACCCACGCCGCCCTCGCATGCCCTCCCGCCTCCGCAAATTTATAATATCAATCACTAAATGAAATAGATGCCGTTTTCATGATACAGTCGTCGATATAAAGGTTAATAATTGCACCGCATTTAGCGTTTATTGCGGCCGATAGCTATTTCTATATTGCCGTCTACTAGCCTTTATTTCCTAAATAACTATTTGAGATAGGGTAAAGGCTTCTGTTCCAGTAAGCCGTATATTTTCCTGTAGGATATTAATAGTGCACATTATAAGTACAATTTAATTTTAATTATTTGTAAATATCAATTTAGAGAAAGCTATAAAGAGTAATAATAATAACAGCTTCACGCACACAGCAGGGTAGGCAGAGGGAACCTAGTGTTAAGACACTCCGTTCCTCGCTTTCCACCGAGTTCTGGAGGCATTGCGTGTTGAGAGGCGGAACTCAGCGCCGCGTTTTGCCTCGACATCAGAGCGAAGAAACGAAAATATAAATATAAATAAATATTTAATTTCCTCGAGTGGGGATCGTACTATTAATAATTTCATGATTTAATCGATATGAGCCGTTCTTAAGTTAACATTAGTTATTTGACGACAGGTGTAGTACATTCGCAAAGACAAGACACGAGAAACATTAATGCATTCACTTCCAAAAGGAGTGCAACTCGTTTCCCAATGGCCAACAGTCAACGACTACGTCATACCTAAATCTGAACGAAGGCTACGTGGAGGCGTAAACAGTGCCAAAGCAATTAAATAAAGTGATTATTTCCTTTCAAATTCACTCGAATATAAACTATATATATTTATCGTCTGTCACATTAGCTATCGAAATCTAAATGCGTATCAATTTATGAACAATAGATATAGACTTTGTAATATCACATTGTATTTGTAATTTCTATTGGGTATTGATAGCGAGCATTAATTGTGTAAACATGGCCTGTAGATAATCTCAGAATTCCTTATCTGCATTGAATGCGCCTCGGACAAGATTGTTCGTGTAACAACATGAAAATCCTACTTTACTTGAAACGATATCAAATCTTTATTAACAATTCCCTAGTAAACATGCTTCAACTAAATAGTTTAATATTACCTATTTCAATATATTTATATTCGTTGTAAAACGCGTCCGTTACTTAATGAGTGACTTATACAAGTAATTACAACCAAAAATATATATATATTAAATTAAAGATGGATTTGAGTCAAGTGAAGGGAGCCCAGGAAAGATTTCTCAAAGTTGATAGGACGTGTATATTGCACATGAATACACTGAATTTTCTTTTCAATTTTAGGTATCATAGCGCGAGTTATATAAAATATCTTCATACAATACTAATACGGTCGTATTGTATAACCTGCACCTTTATCTACATAATAATCATAGTATAAAATTCAAAATGACGAAACGGCGCCATTTTACCATCTTACATGCAACATTTTACGTGAGTTATATATACGGAAAGGTCGTAAATGTCATCAGCCTTTTAGTTTCAACACATTTATTCTCTAAAAAATGAGTTGGTATGCCCGTGTTGACATTTTCATTAGCAAGGTTCGACAGGGCCGGCAGCTGGCCGTGACACGGTCGTGCGTACGCCTCGAATTCGCCTTCCATTGATAAAAACGGTCGCCCACTCGACGCTCCATTCACCGGCGCCTGTGCTTGCGCAACGCGCATGCGTGGACTCCCCCCCTCTCCCCTTGCCCTCCCCGTCACCTCCTCAGAGCCCAGAGCCTTCCGCAACAGTTGCCGTTTAACTTCTAGGTTGCATGTCTAATGCCAAGTGCCAACCAAATACGACCGGATGAAAGATTCATTCAACACCGTTGAGCAACAAGTCAACAATGTTTGAAGATGTTCGTTTTGTAGTTTACGTGCCATTGTCGCATGCGAGTCGAGTATGAAGCTAAATATTAAATAGGAGTATGTATTATAAACAAATATTGATTCAAACACGTGACTAGACACATTTTTGCTGTCTATGTATTGCGTTTCTTGTCTTTCATTATGCAATATATATTTAATTTAGAATATGGCGTTAGTTATAAATTAATTGTTATTGTAATGGTTATATCGGTTATTTTAAGTACCTTCATGTTTCTCCAGTATCGTAAAAGGGTCAAAAGAATCCCAACTGAGATTATCGGTTTACACGATGCAATATAATACACGGATTTACAAGCAGAAGCTTCTATAACATTAATGTCTGCGGGAGTGGCGCGTAGAATTAAATTAACTGATGTGCAATTGCTGAGGATTTACGTCTCCTTTGGTAGCAACGAATAAATAATAAAATATCGTATTCTTAAATAACTTGTCGCCGTATATTATCTATGTAATCACTATTTTATCGACATATAGAGCTATTCAAAATAGAATTAACAACAATAAAAGATAAGATCAATTAAAGCTTTTCTTGAACTATTTTTTTTTTTGTATAAAAAAATTGAGGTCGTCATGGCGCAGAAGCGCAAAAATGTAAACGCGGCGGTTGTGGGTTATATCCCCGCTCAAGGAAATGAAAAATATATTTAAATTTGTATTTTCATTTCTTCGCTCTTGTGTCGAGGCAAAACGCAGCGTTGAATTCCGTCACTTAACACGCAATGCCTCCAGCATTAGGCGGCATGTGAGCAACAGACACAACACTAAGTTTCCTCTGCCTACCCTGCTACAGACGGGAAACAGCGTGAAGCAGAAAAAAAGAACTGCTAGAAGGATCCAAAATAAATAACAACCAATGCAAGCATTTTTTAGGTTAAAAACCAAACTTTATAACGATAAAATTATGCGTAACAGTATCTACAAATGTAAAAACAAAAACGTTGTTTATTAAAATATTTTAATTGGGTCGTAAATAAATGTGTCCATAGTATTGAATATATTGTGTTTTTATACTCCGCGAGTAGGAACATATTGTCACCAGACTTAGAGCTATTTTTGGTCGACGGAAGTGACTATTTTTCGATATTTTTCCTCCTACTGTTTTATGACATGGCACTGGCAGTTATCTTAATGTTTATGTTTGGATATATCAAGCATTAGTAACGCGTAACAGGGCCCGGGAGCGGGTGCAGGTGAACGCACCTGAACCAGTTTATAATTAAGAACACATTTAAATTCATTAAAAATCGTTAAAACGTTCCAGCGAGCCGACACTTAGTAAGCGCGACACGTCTAAGTGGAGACACCAGTTCTGGCTCTGTTAAGTTTAAGTAACGTTTTTAGATAAATTACCCGTGTATGTCGTTTAATCGCCAAAGAGCTTATGATTAAATACTTTTAAGTATTCATTATTTTGTGAAAAAAAAAGTTTATTGAAGATTCCTTTTGAATTTTAGAATGCCTTAAAAGAGTTTAGAGTTTGAGTTATATACCACTTAGTAGCAGTTAAAGGCACAAAGTGTGACTGTAAATTCAACTGGTTGTAGGTTCGATTCCCACTCGAGGAGAGGAAATATTTATTTAAATTTATATTTTCATTTCTTCGCTCTGGTGTCGCAGCAAAACGCCACAAGTACTCCACTCAATATCCAATGCCTTCAGAATTCGGCGAAAAGTGGGGAGCGGAGTGTGCGGACCTTAG
Source organism: Heliconius hewitsoni (assembly GCA_018230445.1). Lineage (NCBI taxonomy): Eukaryota > Metazoa > Arthropoda > Insecta > Lepidoptera > Nymphalidae > Heliconius > Heliconius hewitsoni. The sequence goes on along the minus strand of DWAN01000630.1, from coordinate 9,032 downwards.
GTTCCCGCTGCCTACTCTACTGTATGCGGGATACAGCGTGAAGCTGATTAAAAAAATATGCTTGTAAATTAATTTAAAGATTTTTGAATTATTGTTTTGAGGCCGTCGTGACGTATTGGCACAAGCGAGTGTGGGTTCGATTCCCATTCGGAAAATGAAATATTTAATATTATCATTTATTCACTCTGGTGACAAAGCAAAGCAAAGCGCGGCTTTGGGTTCCGTCAACATGCAATGCCTCAATTGTGTCTTAACACTAGTTTCCCTCTGCCTATCCTGCTATTTTGCAGGATACAGAGTGTCTTAACACTAGTTTCCCTCTGCCTATCCTGCTATTTTGCAGGATACAGAGTGAATCTAATAAAAATATCATGAAATAATTGCTTTTCATTTTGTATCAAAATACTGACAATGTACTTAACAAAAACCTGATATAATAATTTTTTACATACATAAGACAATATAAAACTGTGATTAAGAAAACACATTACATTAATCTCCCATATTTAAATGTCATAGCGCAATGTAATGCATAGAGGACGAAGAAGTGGTAACATCATCCAGTAATTACCTTTTAAACCCGTCTAATATCGAAAAGATCATTTATTAGAAGCTCGACTATTTCACTTATCCGTCCTCGCAAACTTTAAATGTCAAGGCGATGTTTTTTACTGATATTTATAAGCTCAAGATATTGTAATAATATCAGCACATCTCAAATTATAATTTGAGTCAATCAATTTAGTATTAAAGTTTATGTCGTGATCACCTTTCAAAATTGATATTAGATTCACAGCAACATTACGAGTATGTTTACATAATTATGATTATTATATTTTTCATCACAATAGCGTTGTATTGCATTTGGCGTAGCAGCACAACTACTGACTGTAAATGTGACGGTTGTGGGTCCGTTCGATGCATTCTCAGAGAAATGAATTATTTTTTATTTGAGTTAGACTACTCCCCACACTACTTAGTGTCTAGCGTTCAGCATTGCCAAACGTCCCAATTTCGGCGGGACGATCCGATTTTTAGCCCAAAATTTAAACGTCCCGATCGGGTCAGTTATATCATGAATATCATGAATTATTCCACTTACTCAGGTAATTCTTTTTTAATAACTTTATTTATTTTTTTTAATAATTTACTTACAATCCCAGAAATAAATGTCCCGCTTTACCCCTAGATAAAATCTGGCAACACTGCCAGCACGGCAGTTAGTCAGAGAGAAAACCTAGAAGTAGAAACATTCGGTTTCCACACATTTCATTTCTTGTTGTATAGCGGAGGCAAGGTAGAATACCTTGTTATTTACTTCCATGTTTCATGATTATAGAAAATCTATTTAATAAATAAAATAACATAGAATATTTAATAGAAAAACAGTTAAAATTTTTATCAAGTACATATATAAAACCAAAACTGGCCACTATTAAATAACTTTTTCTCGATAATAAATGTTATAATATATATACAGGAAGTGAGAGGCATCGACGGTGCCAATGAAACAATACTGCGTATTGGCAAATAATGCGTTTGTTAGGCGCGTGCTCGCGGGGGCGTCGCATGAATGGACGCCGTGATTCACTGCGTCTCATTCATAGCGGACGACTGTCGTGCGCGTGCGCGTGCGCAACTGTTGATTGGATCATCTATACGCTAAAGAACATTTTTATAAATGCATATTATTATCATATCACACAACGTGTTGTATAGCATTTTAAGTTGTATATAACTTGATTATTTCTTCGACTTTGAATATTTTAACATATCAAATTATAGTCTCCTCCATTACTCAGTTTTATCATTTCAATTTCAATTTGTTACTTTCTTGTCGAAATTTTAAATCGTTGTCTGCACGATACATGTAAAGGGTCCTTAACGCGGTCAGTTTTAAGTTCGTTACTTTAATCGGTTTGTCTTGAAGGCAAAAGGTTATGAGATTTTAACCCATAGATTTGTTGATAGCATTTAACTGGACGCATAATTGTTTGTTGAATGAGCAGTTTATTTTACATAATGGTTTGTATTTACATTTTCTAAGAAATTATGATTACGACCAAAGATGATGTATTGAAAGTGCTACAAATAAATCAAACACGAGTTTCTTATTTTGGGTCCTCCATTGATGCAGAGCTTAGCTATTAAATGCATTATTGTCTATGTAAATGTTAATTTAAGTACGTTTTATATTATTACACAATAAACACACCATGCATTAACATTAACTAAGTAAATCACATTAAAATTGATACCATATTGGAACATAATGTTATTGTGATAAATGGAAACTGAGAGATTGCTAATCGGACAGTCGGCGATATATTTACAACTAGCAATTTGCATTCAAAAACAATCACAGGTAACACAAATGGAAAATATTCTGAAATCAAGCTAACAAGATCTGTCGTATATAAATAGTGGGCCAGATAAGTGATTAGGGAACAATAAATAGCGTAACATGGCGGTCTAATATGTACAGTCAACAGAGATAAGAGTCTTCAGACGAATGATTCTAGAAAATTCTCATAATGTTAACAAGATCCCATTAGATTCCGACGGTGATCTAGCTTTATTTATTAAAAGTCATCGTTGAACAAATCTTAACTTTATATTTAATGTTTTGAGTGTAGTATAGAATCGATGACAATAGTTTCTATTACTTCTTGTTATTTTTTGCATTTCTGAACTATGAATATAATTTGTTAGGCAAATTTAATTTACTCGTACAATAAGTCTCGCTACGTACATAATTCCTCTAGATAGCTAAAGTTATTGAACATTAATTAACATCGAATTAGCATTGTCTCCGATACTCCAGATTTACAATCGCCGTCGTTGGCGCCGCTCACTCAACAACCTAAGGTGTCTCTAATTAAAACAAGATTAAGCTAAGTTAACCTTTTGGATACTTGTATAGAAATTTCAGTAAATACGTAAGTAATTAAACACAACGATAGCTCTTGTTGACCCACTTGGCGATTTAATGGTCTTGCATTGTTTAAGTTTAAGTGCATTGTTAAAGTATCGATTGCCAAGTTCACATCTGTTTTTGGTAGCGATCGTGACATCGAAGGTAAACGAAGCTCATAATTCACTGTCTTATTACCGCCGCGGCGACTCCATTCCTTTCCTTGTGCAGGTTAAAATGACTGGCTCGGCTAAATTGGCTTATATTATGCCCGTCCATCTGTTTGGAAATATGGACGTGAGCAGCTCTATAAAGAAGCCCTGGTGATCGTAAGATGGTTATCATGTAACTAGCTGTCCGCTCAGCGCCATCCTATACAATCTCTATTGCAGGTCGCTTTTTCTACTTAGAATGTATGTAGGCTAGATTCCAACTAACGTCGGTGTCGACTTCTCGTTACTCGTAATTACGTTCGATATTTAATTGCATATTTTATATTATATATATACATATATACATACATCTATAACTTTTATCCATATACTGTTTATTCATAAGTCCTGTTTGTCGTGTTTATTCAAAATAATGATAAGAAGTTAAATTAATTAGGTAAATTTCCAAAGATTCTCCATTAAAGATTACTTTGGACATTCTATAAAATTTTTGAGAATGTTACAAAATGACACTATTAGTACGTTGCCTGTAATTGACAGGTTAGTAGTGTTGACATGAAATGATAATAATCTGATCGCTACAAGTATCACGGGATAGATATGATGTCGTTGTTTAATCAATTTTTAATCTTTAATCAAATTAATTTATTAGTGTCACGTTTACTTTTTTAGTATCCAGCACACGCTTACTCTGCTGGTAGGCAAAGGGAACCTAGTGTTAAGATTACTCCGTTCCCCATTTTCCACCGAATTTTGGAGGCATTGCGTGTTGAGTGGCGAAACTCAAAGATTGCCAAAACGAAAAAAAATGGAAATATATATTTTATTATTTCCTCAATTGTGAACCAAACCTACAACTTTTCGCGTTCATAATCACACTTTGTGCCCCTGCGCCAAGATTGGCTTTGAATTTAGATTTTTAATGAAGAAAATAAGACGCATGTATATTTATATAGAAACATACATGAAAATCAAATATGAGAGCGAATAATATATCAACATAAGAGTACAAAAATATGAAATATCGAATGTTTCAAATTTAATTAGATGTTTACAGATACATAAGGATACCCTGACTTTGAAGGAGTATGATATTATAAAACGTGTTTACTGTGTTAATATGAATAGCGCAATACACCCACACACCTGGTTTTGTGAATGGATCGCATCCACTGAACTAAGGCAGCTTGCAACAGCCGCCTACGTCTTGACTGGAGGCCGCCAACTTTCATTCATACTATGTTTTGTATTGCATTTCCAAAATTAAGCTATCTATCCAGATGTACGTAGTCAAATTTTTAGTATTTAGATAAGATATTTTTTTTGTTTAACTTCACGTTATATCCCGCTTATAGGAGATGGCTCGTCTGATGAAGAGCTTATAACATTAAGATCGTTTCGGAAATGACTTGTGTTGAGCAATTATTGGGCTAAATATAAAAGAGAAATATACTTTATACATATGGTATGTAACCTATGTTAAATAGGTTACATACCATATGTATAAAGTATATTTCTCTTTTATATTTAGCCCAATAATCGCTTAATTCTTACAGTTAGCTTTTGTCATGGAACCAGCCGTGGTGCAGGGGTTCATTTCCCACCAGATAAAACGAAATATTTGATTTTTTTTTAATTTTTTTGCTCTGGTGTCGAGGCAAAGCGCGGCATTGATTTCTGCCACTTAACATATAATAGCTCCAAAATTCAGCGGGAAGTGGGAAGCGCTTAACACTAGGCTCCCGCTGCCTACCCTGGTACATGCGGGATAAAGCGAGAAGCTGAGGAAAAAAAATCTCTTAAATTAATTGTTTCTTAATAAAATTGTTTGTAAGTCATACTTTTTCTATTTATATTTCTTGTCCCTCAATGAAGCTATACACAGAATGGTAGTTACTAGCGACGACGTCACGGTGAGAATGAAGAAGAATATGATGAATGATGAAAGAATAGTAAAAAAAAAGTGGAAGGAAGGAGACCTCGGTTGACCTTCAAATACGCAGTATCAAGAGGAGGAGAGTCATGCAAAAGGCACGAGGATCCCACGTGACGAAAGGTGTGATTTATATATAGATTAGCAATTTTTGTAAACTTAAAACTATAAATGATTACTCACAGTGGATATGCAATTACATAATAATAAACTTCAGTTATGCTGACATACGTACGTAGGTACACGAAGAGCAAATATTTATCAATATTTGATTTACGTTCACATATATCAGCGTTTCTGTTTTCGGTTTATCTTTTTTGTAACGTGAGAGCAAAAGTTAAACGCTAAAGTTACTTAGAGTTAATTAACATATAGACATAACCTACTTTGTAAAACATTCAGATTAGTGTAATCCACTTTCTAAATTTACTTTTATCATTAATGGATGCCACACTAACATTTTAAGAAAATATTATTAAAAAAAATCATGACTTCTTCGTGTGGATACTTGCGCAACTTTTTACATAAGTAAAAAAAAACAATGAACACAAATGTGCTAATAGAAACATTCGAATGTTTGAATTTTAGCACATATAGTTACATAGTTTCTGTTGCAACAACTTAACTAACTGTAGTAAAATCTTTCACTCTTTAACTAAATCTTAACAATAACTAACAACCGGAGAGAATCGAACATCGAAATTCTTACAGGAAAATTGCTAAATTATACATCTCCATCAGATTATATCGTTGATAGTCATTAATTAGTGTAGAACAATATTTGAACCATCACCCATTAAGGTGTTTCAATCATCTAGCCCGGCAACTTCGTTCGGATGACGGTCAAAAGATTCCCGTCGTTCATTGACACGTGCCAAACCTGTTTTCGGGTGAGGTTTTTTGAATGGCCGCTTCCTTTGTAAGAATAAACATATTCAAATGTTGCGATTAATTCATAGCTAGATAGTGCCTTGGTTTTATGAATGGAGACTAAATGTGTTTGTGCGCGCGCGTTGATGTGTTCAATGCAAGCACACACATGGATATGAAAATTTGCATACCGGCCTGGGCGTGCCACGTGCTGCATCGCCCTCGTATTGAGCACAGTTATCTCTTCAATATTCTAAAAGTTAATTTTAAATGTAAATTATATTTGAAAGTCAATTTCAACACATTTATCATAACTGTGTATGATTAGAAAATATTGATATTTTAATATTCAATTAAATGATGTTGATTTTAAAAGATGTGGTATGTTTTTATATGTTTGATTTTATTTTGAATTTTGTATACTTGCCAGAAGAATAATATACTAGATAAATTTACAGGATAGCATTTAGGTATCCCGTGAACTATATAGTCAGATTTTTGGATTTTATTTATTTGCAGATTATTTAAAAGTTATTACTATTGTTGCCTTTCATTTACTGATATTAAGTACAGGGTGGTGCAATCTTGCAAAAATCTGTCCTTCCAAGTAACCTGAGCAGAGAAACAAGTAGATATGCCAGTGGAATTAGCAGCACTATCCCAACTTCGTCGCTACGGCGTTAATATTCGGACATCCTCCTATTCGTGGATATTATACATATCATATTCTTACCTTAAATGTTTTTTTTTCTTTTTACTTATTAACTCTTTTATATAAATGTACGTATATTTACTAAGATACAGTCTGGTTCATATAATAAAACAATCTAAATGCCCTATACTTACTAACTTACTCACTCACTCAAATTTAACCAAAGTTGAATATGAACCCATTACACTTACCCACGACACAACTACATCACAGTGCGGAGGAACGTTTTATATTATACCTAAATGACATTCTGTTTATTGCACAAATTTAATTATTTTAACCTAAAAACTTATTATTATTCACTTATTTATAATCCAAAGTGACTTGGACAGGCGCCACTCATTTATAAACCAGTAACGGCCATATATTAAACGCGTAATACCTATGCGTGGCGCCAAAAACAAAATTTGATGTGACGTTGCGTCATTGGCTATCATGATGTTATGTCGCAACTTTCTGTATCTATATATAAATAAACTTATATTTCATTTACTATGTAAAATATTATTTCTTAAAATTGTATAATTTTGTTATCCCATTCGATACAGCTTAGCTGTTAAAGCTTAGAATAGTTCTAAAAAACAATTTCACACTTTAAGGAGTTACGTACCTCAAAACGTAAAAACGGAAACTTTATAGGATATTTTTATTGTCCGACTGTTCGTCTGTCATTACCATTTATCTCGAGATTACGTGGAGATTAATGTTCTTTGCTGAAATTAATGTCATATATTCAGGTCTACTGTCCCTTGAGGCACAGTAAAAATCAAGCTTCTAAGTCCTCACAATTAAAAGATACAAGTATTGATACATCATTTTTGCTGATTTTTTTATGAAATTCGCTGCGTCATTACATACCCTATAGGTATAGAGTTATGAAATTTGGCACCAACTTAAAATAAATAAATAAATCAGCTTCAGGCTGTATTCCGCTCACATGCAGCAGGGTAGGCAGAGGGAACCTAGTGTTAAGACACTCCGTTCGCCACTTTCCGCCGAATTCTGGAGGCATTGCGTGTTGAGTGGCGGAACTCTACGCCGCGATTTTTAAATGAACTTACAGTATAAATAAAGGAAGACAATCCGAAAAGTGAAAATTTATAGATATTTCATAGAAAAAAAATATTACAAACTTGTATTTGTAATTAATTTCATACAAAATGAGTGCATATGCCTGCAAACTTAGGTTTGTCTATTGAATGACTAGACTTAGTTAGTTAATTTTAGGTCAAATTTAATGGATATTTTTAAAAATAACCATTATATTTAACCAAAAATGATTACGCTTGCTAAATGCTAATAAAAATTGGGAAAAAAAATCTATTAGTCCATCCGTCACTGCGCTTTCCCCTTTTCGTCAACTTAAAGACTTAACAGAACTCGCTACGCTGCTCTAAGTTTACCAGTTCCAAATTTCCTCCTATAATTTATCTTGGACCGATATGTAGATATTATGAATATGAAATAATTACATAGGATTAGTTTTTACCCAGAACCAACATACTAGTTATACTTACATAAAATATACTATTATTAAGATAATAATGAACATTATACGTACATAAATAACCATGTTTATAACCAATTTATATAATAAAAATTATCAATGAAGAAGAAATTCATGTCTAAAGGTCCATAAAAATGATAATAATGCCTAGTCATATAAATATTTATTATTGTAAAAGGGAAAATAGTAGAATAGATGAGATCGACCCACCGCAAGAGCAAGGCACGAGTCATTTCCGTTACCAGTTGTTCGTTGGTGAAGCAACTAAGAAGAATCGCTGCTAATTTATAATCGTCACTTTCAAAAATACTGACTCACGCTGTGCATATACACAACACAACACAACACAAGGCTGTGCAGGCTCGTGTTGGCGGGATTAATGTGATATGTGCATTTTCGAAACATCTGCTGTTTGCTAATTTGTACTTGATAATTAAATGGCGCTTGTTTATTTTGTTTATTTGGCGCTGTTGTGAGATTGTGACACAATTTGGACGTTTCGCTCTGAACGCTGCACGGTATATAAAAACTTTTTTTTAACTTCACGCTGTATCCCTCTCATAGATATTTACGATTGCAGAGTACGATTGCAGGGAACCTTAATGTATACTCTGTTCCCCATTTTCCGACGAAATCTGGGAGCATCGCGTGTTGACTGGCGGAAATCAACGCCGTGCTTTGCCTGAGACAGGGCGATAAAATTCAAATATAAAATATGACATATTACAGACGTGTTTACAGTCACACGCTTGTGCCCTGCGCCACGACTGGCCTCATGTATTGTATTCGACATTTTTTTTTTATATAAATATTTCTTGGATTACGGAATCGAACATGGACTAGGTATTTAAAAAATTTGGAAAACAGATATAACAATATTGGAACAATAGTGTGATATCCGAGGCCAGTCGTGGCGCAGTGGC
>DWAN01000629.1:0-22200 GCA_018230445.1 Heliconius hewitsoni | reverse complement strand
CTAGGTTCCCTCTGCCTACCCTGTTGTGTGCGGGATACAGCGTGAAGCTGATTAATAATATACCATGCTATTTTAGCATAGAATAGAGTATCTCAATTAACATTTTTCCTATATTTTACAGAAATTACTTATTGGATAACATACCAAATATCGCGTCTCCTTTTAGGAGATGGAAAAATTGCTAATAATTATATAAATCTGGACACATTGCGTGTTGAGTGGCGAAATGCAGCGCCGCCGTGCTTTTCCTATATCATATAAATATCATTTATAAAATGACAATTTATAATATATATGTAATATGTAATTTCATAAAAAACACATTAATGCCGTGTAATCTCTTAGCTATGTTTTTAACACCTCTCGTTTTATAATTTGACTGTAACAGTTATTGTAATAGATGATGCACCACATAATAGCAATGACCTTGAACGATAGTAAAATCAATAAAGCTGAGGATCAAGTGCGTTATTGTGGCATCAGCTGACGAAAGAGTTCAATGCACTTTCTATTGTTCTCTATACAATTCATAGAAAAAAAACGTGGGTACGCATAAAAAGCGTAACGATTTATAAAGAAAAAACTCAACCCTTCTGCTCTGCAGGTACCCCACACACAACCCTTTACAAAAAGGCTTACAAAAAAAACGGTCAGGGTAGCGAAAGGGTAAAAAAGGGTTGTTATTACGCATGCGCCACGTGAGATCACTGCCCTCATATCTCATTGAAAAATTACTTTTGAATCCATTAAAATTTTATGCAAAATGATAAAATTGAAAGTGTTTTGATTCGTAGCATGTTTTATTTCTATTTTAAAATATGTTTTATTTTAAATTCATCTAATAGATGCATTATTAAGAAATTATTAGTTGTCAATACATTAGGTAACATATTATATATTAAATTTGATTTTGAAATTTTGTTATATTGTTCTAACAATACATCACGCATACGTACTTTATAAATAACTAATAGTAAATAAACATTTTACTATTCAAAGCTTATAAGAAAACGGAAAAAATCGTCTAAAAATTTGAATGGTCACTATAAGATTATAACATAAGTATAAAATATACCTACAATGTTAATAGAAAAATGCGGAATAACTTTCTGTAGATACATATATAAAATAAATTCAACTAAAACAATTTTATAAATCTCTTTGATCCACTGCAAACATCATTAGACTTTTTATACCGGCGATTCTTATGTCTATTGAGAACTATTGTGATCGCAATGTTCTTCACACTCCATTGACAATGCCTTACAAATAAAGAATTCTTGGTTTCATTTCTATAGAGGCTGCCTGCGGATTATGTTAGTTTTAATAAAATTATCATCCTTCTATATTTTTTTTATTTAATTATTTTTTGTTACAATTGTTAAAGTACTATTAACAATATGTTAAAACCAATGGTCAATAAAAATATATATTAACCAATCGCTTCCTTATTTAAAGTGTACATACAGATTGTAATCATACAAGTAAGGTCTTAAGGTCTGAATAGGATGCAAGTTGTATTTCTTATCCGAACTATTCCTTTCCATATAATTAAGTGACTCATATAAGAATACGTATAGTATTTATTATTTATAAAAGCAACTATCATGCTTAAAACTTTCAATATAAAAAGAACGTTAGTGACAAACGCACCTAATTCGATAATAACATAAGCAGTCGTAGTAAAAACACGAACAAAGCTACCAAATAACGGAGTGAGACTATAATTAAGAAAGATAAATATCGTTTATTACTGTTAGGAAAGTCGATTAGAAAAAAACTACCCCTTTCACCCCACAATTTGTAACCCGTTGCCCGTGCAGTGGGCGCCGCACCGCCGACACGCATAAAAACCTACCAGCTATGAATATGCGGAGTAGGATTTTTTTGTATCAAAATATAAATTAATACATTAAAAAAAAGATAACATAGAGGCCATCGTGGCGCAGGGGCACAAAGGGTTGCGATGGTTGTGGGTTCGATCCCCATTTGAGAGAATGAATTATGATTTATTAATATTTTAATTTCTTCTTCAACGATTATCCAAATATTGTTGTAACATAGTTAACTAAAAACAAAGTCGCATAAGCAGTTCCTTTCAATTTTAATTTATTAGACTTATTAACTCAAGAGGATTGTATGTGTAATTAAATTCATGTAGTCTCTCCAGAAGAAGATACTAGCGATTCACTAGTTTTATTTAACTTTAAATTTAAATAATATATAAATAAACCATGATTTATCATATCAACTTAAAACAAATCTAAGCACTTTAACAAATTAATGTTTTTTTTTAGCTTCAATCTGGTAGGTAGAGGTAACCTGGGAATCTAGTGTTAAAACACTCCAATCCTCACTTTCCGCCGAATTCTTGAGGCATTACATGTTCAATTTGCAGAACTCAACGTCGCGCGTAAGGAAAGCGAGGAAATTGAAATATTAAATATTTCATTACATCGAGGGGGAATCAAACCCACAACCTGTCGTGCTTACAGTAGCACGATTGTGCCCCTGCCACTATTGGCCTCATAATTTAAAATTACCTTTTATTAATCTCTATTTATTGTATTAGTGTCTGACTCTACTAGTTCGATACTCGTGGTTCTTACTAGACGACATGAAACAAAACGAAATGAAAGTGCTCTCCATATTTTATAACAACAGTAAAAAAAATGTTACAGTTACATAACGCTTTTCCATAATAATAGAATCATTATCGAAAACAGAAGAGTGGGCAGCTGATTTATTAGACGATAATGGTCGCTGTCATAAATAGATTTTTTTATAACAAATTCATGTTTGAGTCATGCGTGCAGTCAAACACAGCCGGCATTCGTGGTCTTCCTTACTTAGAACTTAAGCAGGTTCAATTTAATTTCGATTACTACTAGAGTAAACGAAATATTGAAAACGTATTACCATTTCCTCACCGTGGTAACGAGGCAAAGGGCGGCGTTGAGTTCCGCAACTCAACATTCAATGCCTCCAGAATCGGCGGAAACTAGGAAACGAAAACATCTTAATGGGAACGAAGTGTCTTAACACTACGTTCTCAGTTCCCTTCCGCCTATCCCGCTAAGTGAAGCAAAAAAAGAAAAAAAAATGAAAAGGTTTTTTTAATAATAAAATATTTACATGTGTATGAATATTCGTGCATATGATTTAAACCATCGTGGCGCGGTGGAACAGCGAATGAAGAGAAATTATTGTAATAAAATTATTTTCATTTTCCTCTGCAGTAGAAAGTAATTTTTTAGTTCTTTCCTCTCCGCCTTCTATGGTATATTAGTAGTATTGATAAAAAGCAATTATAATCACAATTCGAATCTGATATTTCAATTATGGGCCGATAGCTCCATAGAACTATGTCAATATGTCAGTCACATATGTTGTGCGACCTTGACTAATGCACGAGAGTTGAAAGGCAAGTCGGCGTATGGTGATTTATAGTCTACGGGAACAGCAAATATCGGATAGAGCGACAGGCGCGGGCGCGCAGCGTGGCCAGCTTCAGGCCAATTTGAAGCTCACGCAGCATTTTTCAATTTCGCCACATCTACTTAAAATTTAACGATTCCCCGTTGAAAAAAAGAGTTAATATTGATCGTAGATTTCTCGTCGTGGGGTGCAGCGGCCGGCTGAGTCACCCCACGGTTTTTTAACTCACCCTAAGTTATATTTTTTGTAAAGTCCCCCTCACCCTCCCGGCCCGCTTTAAAGGATGAGTAGTCTCTATGGAAACGGCTCGATCTAATTTATAGCTCGAAGAAAGTACGAATTGCTTAATTAAGAATTTAAAATGTGTCTACTAAGCAATTAATTAAAAATTTCGAATCTGCGAATTTAGAGGCTGCGATATTTTCTCGCCGTAATAATTCTCAATTCACAGCGCTGAAACTGGAACTTAATTAAAAACGGAAAAGCGGTAATTTGATTTTCACGGAATTATTAAACACAGAGACAGAGCAGAACAAAGGTATTTCTTGAAATCTAATTCGGCTACTGTTAGCTTGGAGTATGAAATTATGTAAATGTAAGAATAAAAATTTGCTTTGTACGTCGATAGTAATCGTTATTTTATTCACAAGTACGCGGATGTTCTCATCAATGTGTAAGGGTTGATCAGCGTGGGTGAAGCTAGTGAGGCCACGGGCGTCGTCGCACTGTGCGCCCGTGGGTAGCACGCACGCCGCGGCGCAGCGGTGCAGGGGTCAGACAGAGCGCGAGCGCGCACGGCAGTTGGCGTATTTTAGTTTGCTTTCCACCGTCTTTACTTTTTACGTTAACGCCAGCGCATACTTACAGGTATGTTCTTACTTTGCATACATCATTTTGTACAAGTAAAATAATAGATTGCATTGCATGTACATATGTAGCGCTCAATACCTTACATATACTTATCTACATACATATCTTAACTGCGGTATATGTAGATTTAATATTATTTTAAATGTATTTTTTATTTTAAAAAGATCTAACATTTTCTATTTTATGTTCTTTTTTGTGTATTTTTATATATTGATGGCATATCGATAATAGTTTCTTTGGTTCTGTAAAGACAAGAGTGTTTTTTCTCTCTACTCTTACGCATACGTCACACTACGTGATCTAATGCAATTTCAATATTAGTGATGTTGTTATCTAATGACACACATGATTACCAATATAACATGGAATCGATTTATTTCGAACCGAAAAAAGAGAATAATATAAAACCGTATCGATTGTCCACTCATGTAGATATGAAGCGCATTTTATAGTATACTAGATTTTACCTGCGGCTTCGCCCCCGAATTTAAATGGGATATAATAATTTGTGTATGCACATGACATATTCTAAGTGCCCGAGGAAACTTTAACCACATTTATAGAGGTTTACATTAGAACGATAAAGGGGTCAATTAAAATGGACTATGCAACGTTTAAATATTTTTTCCTTTCGAATCTCTAGTTTCGAATATTAAAGCGTTCAACCAATTCTTCAGCTTTGTAGGATTAGTATATTTTTTTAATTTTATAGTTGACATGTCAACTATAAAACACATACTGATGCTATACATATTATCTAGAGAGCCAGCTGTTGTATCTAAAGGGACTAGAGTTCACTTTTATACACAATTTCATGGTAATTCTTTCTATTTAATTTATTTTTACAATACTTGTGTACCGATGTGTATGATATCTAATTGTATATATATCCGATGTAATAAATTTCAAGGGGTATATTATTATCAAGCAGGTCATTTAAAACTTTCTTAAAATAACATAATTGTCACTTTACAGCTACCTTGGATGTACCGAGTATAAATAATCTGTATTTCCACCAAATCTCATAATACCATTATAATAATGTAAAGTAAATAATTTAATATATTACAACATTATGATTTTGTATATTATACATGAATTTGTGGATTAAAGAAAATAAATAGTGGACGTCTTATTATCTTTTCATTATCAATTAATTTTAATTATTATCTATATTATGTTTATCCATATATATCTGCGATATATTTGCTAGACTTGCTGAACCTTATAATTAGATAGTGTGGATAAGGCAAAAAAACAATGGCGACGATGATGCCTAATGAGCCATAAAGAAGAAAACGATACGTAGAGCAAGGCGTAGACAAAAAGGGCGCGGCGAGGGTGAGGAGCGCGCGGGGGGCGCGAGGAAATGGCGGGAGAGCTAAATTAATTTGCGCGCTCCCGCCAAACAAAGGCACGCTAATGGAACGCGGCGAATGGAAAAAATGCCACCGTCCGCTCTCTGGCGACTTATTTTTTTTTTCGCAAATACAACCTTTGACTTTCCCAAATGAATAACATTACACCCGTCGAAGCCTGTCAATGGCCGCATTGTTTAGATTTAATGAAGAGCATCAAGCGATATGAGCTCGACAATTGTTGATTGTTTTTTATAGTTGGGTTGGACGAAAGCTCCTTTTGTTTTACACAATTTTAACAAAGTTATAAATATATTTGTCATATATATTGCCATGTAATATAATTTGTATTGATACTGAGTACGTAGTAACAGAAAGCATCATTATAACTTTAACTTTTATTAAGTTACAGTTTTAATTTTAGGTACAAAAGTGTAATTATGTTCATTACGGAGTCCGCTACCTACAGACATTATCTCTCTTTATCGGACAGTCATGAGCTGCCGGAAACAATGAGCGATGTTTATCTAAATGTACTAAGTTACTGCTCGCCATTTTGTCGTGAAATAATATTAATGTGTCGCCATTAGATATGCTTGCACGATTTATGAGTGCCCAATTAAAAGTTCCGAGCGCTGAAGACTTAAAATTAGTGGGATTCGCTAACATTTATCAAGACATCAACGTTGCCACGCGCAACGCGAAACTTCCAAAATTTAAATTAGAGACGATTTTTACAGCTACCTCCCGAAGGAGGTGAGGGGGGCACTACCCTTTCCTTATAACGAGGAAGGCCTCATGCATTTTTATGTGCTTCTTTTTTTCGTCGGCGTTTTAAACAAGGGGGTGAGCTCGGGGAGGCTGGGGGTGAACTTTTTTATTCGCGTCTTGATAAGTTAGGGTTGAAATTAGACGTTCGAGTTTCGCTCGCGGAATTCATAATGACTAAAATTAATAAGTTTTCCTTGGAGGGTTCTTGGAACTCCGATACGATCGAACATGATTTTCTACTTGCGTTATACTGGCTTAAGGATTTGTTATGCCAATAATATACTACCGATTTATCAATAAATCAATTTTATAAATATAAATATTGGTATCACTTAATTATTTCAATCAATGAAAATAATACATCAAAAAAATAGAAAACGTATATCGATGGAAAAAAATTTACGATAAGCAAAGAAAATTAGGCAGGCTATAAATAATTAAGCTCATTCAGATGTTCGCCGCTTAATTCACAATATATTTATTATTATCATCACTTTAAAGACATTATACATACAATGTAAAAAACATTTACCAATTTAATGAAACAGTTAATTTCTCAAACAATTTTTTTTATATTAAATTAATTTTAATAAAACAAATACTAAATGTTAAAAAAAATTGCCAAACCACTATAGGTAGTGCAAACTGCATTTACATCGATTAAGCTGTTTCTGGAATTAACGTTCACAAACGAATATTTATTAGAACTATTTGGATTCTATTACATTATTTTGAATTTTATTACATTGTTAAATGTCCTTAATGATAGATGTTCTCACACATCTTCTATATACAGACAGCGATCCGTTATAATTTTATTATATAACTTTTGGAAATCTCTAATATCTCTCACGTAAGTAAACTGCTTAACTGGATGATTCGCTTTGGTGGTCCGGTAGTAGAACACAATGTCATGTACAAATGAAATACCAACACAAAAAAATAAAAAATAAATAAGTAACCAAAAATTATCGCGATAGTCAATTTGGCTAAATGACTTAATGCAATTTAAAAATATAAAATAAAAATTAAATAAATGAGAAGATGACCTTATGTGTGTTCAACAAAATTGCTAAAAAAAATTTAATCGATATCATAAATTAACTTTATATAAAACTTGGTTCGCTACGAAGTTTTTTTCTGTTGGGTTGCATTATAAATTGTTTTTAAGGTAAATTAATATGTATAATTTTACATTATCCGACTGACATAGATATTATTTGTATTTGTGTTTTTAAAATGAAGTATGAGATAAAGAAATTAATAGTCTGTGATTGTGTACGACTTGTGATTAAAAACTATTTTCAGAATTATTGATATAAAAACTGGATTAACTTTTTGTGCTGTCCTGTATAATTTTTTTGCAAGCAAGGCTCAAAGCTCACAGTAAGATAGGCTAAGATACTTTGTTCGAATCTTTTAACGGTTTTAGATTGTTTGTAATGTTGGCGATATCGAAATAAGCGACATAATTTTGTTTAAAATAACGGAGTTTTCAAATAATATAAAATAATTAAAAATCTGCGCAACGAGGACACTGCGTCACGACAGTTATATTAGTGATATTATTTTATTTTAATTTAATAAATATGATATACTAATAACAAAGATGTTATAGAACTTTATAAGTTCTGAACAGTGTATAAAGTCGTATAGTAAGTATATAATGTAGGTGTAATGTCTTCGGACACGCAGTAGACGATGATCAGAAGAGTTACGAGCGCGAGGTGAAGTGAGCACATGGGGACACTTGTTGATGTTGCGTGTGTGTGGTGTGTGGGCATGCGCGCCTACACACACACACGCACATAAACAACGTACGTCGACTTGAGGCCACGCGGCAAATTTAATTTGCAAAATTTCAATGAATGATAAGTGTTTCAATAACTTTAATTAAATTATCTATATCTTACATTATAAACATTTCAATTGTTATGTATCCTAAACGTCATTAATTTAATTTATATAGATTTAACAATTAATATAAGCATATAATATTGTTAATAGAAGTAAATGCAAATAATTATGAAATCCATATACTATATAAGAGAATCGTGATTTAAATTTTCTCAATTATAGCTCCAGCGGAGAATCATTAGAGCAATCAATCCGGGTCGAAGCTGCCCGGAAGGGAGGGCCGCGGCGTATTATAATTCGCGTCTAATAACGTCGTTAACAACGCACATTAAAACAAAACAAACAGCGGAGGCGCGGGAGGGGGCGCGGGCGCGGAGGGCGCCATCCTTCCTCGAATCCGTGTCATTAATTTACGTAATGCGTAGGTACGCGCTATCCCCAAATATTTAAGAAGCCTCCTCCGGGAGCACCCGCTCCTCCACTATTCCTCCCGCCCCCCTCACTCCTCCCACCGCTCGCCTGCCGAGAATTATGGCGGCCGCCTTGTAATTATATTTTTTAATTTATCTTCCTTAGCGAATACAATGGAGGCGCCACCCCGCCACCGAAGCGCTTCCTTCTCATGCTGAATATTGTATCAGGCCGCTGAAAAAAGGAAAGAAAGCTTTAATTACAAGCGAGAGCGCGGCCGGCATGACGTCGTACGCGTTAAATATTTGATGTTGTCTCTTTCTCGTCCTTTTGCCGCTGCCCGCTGCCCGCTGGCCGCGTCGCGAGGCCGTCGTCAATAATTAAAACACCTATCAACTCATTCCTCCTTCACTAACCCATCATTATCTACTTCCTAAATGGAAAAAAATGTTGTAATGTATAATAGAATTGCAGATATCTAATTAAAGTTGCTTTACTAATAGCTAGGTAAAAACTCCCCTTTAAATTTTACCTGGCTCCTATAATTGTTGTAATTTGAAAACAGTTAACAAATTATTTTTACATACTTTGTGAGTTAATTAATATTTACGATTGGTACTTTCATAGTTTTTATGTTTTCATAGCCAAGTGGAAAAAGCATAATTAAACAAGTAAATAAGTATTGTATATATTTGTGTGTAAAAATACGTTTGTGAATAAAAATATGTAAAAGATATTAGACCATTAATGTGAAAGACAATATAGTGATATATTGCTTGATAAAAATAAATCTGGTTACAGCTTATCAATACCTACAAATATGTCCCTATAAATGTTATAATATTAAGAGAGTAAAGCAATATGTAATCGAGCCCCAGAACTAAAGTATATAACTCCTTTATTTTAAATCTTGCAATCCAACTTAAAAATGCCTTAAATAAACTACGCAAGAATTTTAAGTATATATGTATGTATGGTATAATTATGATTGCGTCGTTCAATTACTTCTATACTTATTAATTTCATACAAATGAAAATATTCTTGACGCAACTCAAAATTCACTGCAATACCAGGATGCTATCTCACTAGAGGGCCAAGAGCTGATTTATTACCAAACAACAATCCCAAATTAAGGCGGATTCCGTGGCGCGGACACGGTAGCTACGAGTACTTAGCGCGAGGAGACAAAGCATAAAGTAGCGGCCCCTTTCCAC
Organism: Heliconius hewitsoni; assembly: GCA_018230445.1. Lineage (NCBI taxonomy): Eukaryota > Metazoa > Arthropoda > Insecta > Lepidoptera > Nymphalidae > Heliconius > Heliconius hewitsoni. The sequence continues at coordinate 12,280 of DWAN01000629.1, read as the reverse complement.
CCACTGAAAAACGTCTCTAATATTCTTTTAGAAACGGTGGCATTTACGGGCTATATTTTATCCTGAATTTGCATACGCTCCTTTTTTCTTTACCCGTCCTCTATTTTATGGGTGAGTATTTTTTCATCCGAGGGTTAAGCTACAAAAGGGTAAAACGCGGGAACCGCTTCGATAATTAAATTGCACCATTGAGTGTGTCTGGCATTAACATCACAGTAACATCGGATTTCTGGTTACATTTTATTATCTATTGTCGTTCATATATTTTTGAATCTAATAGTTTATTTGTACAGTTTATTTTATTTAAAGAAAAGACTATCACGAAAACATTAATACTAACTGAATTTAACGAAAAATTAAAATATTAAACGACAATAGACAAAATTATATTTTTTTTCTCATGTTACAAGCTAATTTTAAACAGAGAATCCAGTTCTATATTAAAGCTTTTAACCACGAATAAGTGTCAAATTCAATGTAAGTTTTAGTTAATTATATTTAATTTCAGCAAGAAATTATGTATTCTATCAGTCGCGATAATAATTTAACTAACAAATTACGAGAAATCTTACCCTGCTCTAAGTCAAATTACCATAATTGCTAATCAAATGTTCTAGGAGCGGTCGCGGCGTTGCTTCGTACTAATTACGAATTCTAATTTCCTCTCTTGTTTCACAGGCCCTTTGAATTTGTAAATTATTGCTGTTACTTTAGGCTATCAAAACAAATTTTATATTACAAGGGACTTTTATATACATAATTAATTTTTCACTACTTAAGCATAAAATAGCCCAAGATATAGACCTGATCATTAATACCTACCCCATGGCTTCTATAAATATTATGCTAATTAGAATTAAAATAAAATAACCAAAGATGAAATATATTATTTATATACTTCATACTTTCACTTTGAGACTACATACTTTCATGTGAGCTACGACGCTACCAAATAATAGTTAAAATTATAAAAGCATTCCATGTTCAATTTTAAAATATGGTAACAAAAGATACTGGAGTTAATTATAAACGTATAAACAGTGACACTATCAATTTCATTCTACTTTTACATTGTCATTTTAAAATAAACCATAACCATATTTTTCTTTTTCTTTACATCTCAATTAAATATGATCTAAGTAATTTGATTGTGACCTGCATATCTTAAATGTAGCTACTTAGGTACTAATGCCAATCGCGGCTTAAGGGCACAAAGTGTGACTGTAAAATCGATTGGTTGTAGGTTCGATCCCCACTCGAGGAGATGAAATATTTATTTACACTTATATTTCCATTTTTTCGCTCTGGTGTCGAAGTAAAGCGCGGCGTTGAGTTCCGCCACTCAACAAACAATGTCTCCAAAACTCGGCGGAAAGTGGGGAACGGAGTGTCTTAACACTAAGTTCCCTCTGCCTACTCTGGTGTATGCTGGATACAGCGTGAAGCTGATTTGATTTATTTTAGCAACTTAAGTACCTAACTAACTAACGGTACTAGTTAATAATTTCCTGAATTTTTGTTAAACTATTCTCCACTTAACGCTTGTATGTCACTGTTGTTTTGTTAAAAAATAGAATGAAAACAATGCTACACAGAATAGTAAATAAATATTGGAATATTTAAGACTTATGCCTTAAAAAAGTTATACGTTTTCTAAATAAGTATTTAAGACTTTCTTGTAAAGGCAATGGTTGGAAGTTCACGGCAAATCGCGCGTTGATGGCCATATAGCACACAGTGTCACGAACTCCGGCAGAAATAAGAGAACGCAGTATCTTAAAGAAAGTAACTGAGTACCCAGCAGGGTTGCTTTGTGGTAGTAGCACGTATGTGACCCTAATAATGTAAAATCTGATTTACGCTTTATCCCTCAAACAGCAGGGTAGGCAGGCAGAGGGAAACTAGTGTCACGACACTCCGTTCCCCACTTTGTCAATAATGTAAAAGCTGTATCTAAAACACTTCCGTATTTAATTTTAATAATTACGTTTTATAATAGATAATTATATATTAGGACCATAAATAATAATTTCAAAAACCTTAAATAATATTGTAATAAATAATAATGAGCCAATTATTGATGTTAATTAATAGATTTCTAATTATATATGAATTGATTTTGAAAAAAATATGCATACTTACGACGATAACTTCGTCTAAATATTATTTACGTACAGGAATTTAAAATATCTTTAATATGTTTGAAGTATTGCAAGACGTATTTTCACATAAAATGTTTGAAAACCTAATAACATTAAAAGTATTGAAAGTCAGCGTTGCGTGAGTTTTTAATGCTCTCACAAGTCTACTTATATAACACCGGCTCCAATTAAAAGCGCGACAGATTTAAAAGCGGAGCAGAAAGAAGAAAATATGAGTAGATGGGGAAACATGGTCATGTTTACGGAAACCTCCTCCGGCAAATATTATCGCGAGACGAGCGCGATCAAATATTCAGAGGACGCGCGGCGGTAGCGGCGCGGGACGCAACCCTCTCTAACTTTCAAGCCCTTCCCTTTGCACGCCCTACACTAATTACGTTTAGAGTTCTTAAGCGAAATTACTTAGGCCCCTCGCCACCCGCGCTCGCCTCGCGACCCCCTCCCGGAAATGAGGCGCGCTGGAAAAACAAGAGGAAAGCGTTATACTTACGAATGAAAGGCGCCCGTTGTGTCTCTAACATCTCAAATCTGGGCTATCTCTAAAGATGTTGAAGTAATGATTTTTTCTTCATTTTCACGAGTATTCTGTTCATGAGCGGTTGCTAAGTGAGAAGCAATTAAAGCACGGGCGAGTGATCTCCACCTTCCGCCCCGCGCCCAAGGGACGCCAACCCATCCCACATCGAGACTTATACAATCAACAAAAAAGAAAATTATAATAAACTAGATTTTTCTGTATTTAGAGATTTAATCGTCATGCTTAATTCTAATAATGTTTGGTATAAAATGTCAAATCTCAATAACAGCTATTTGATTTGTTCAAGAAATTTTGACTTAAAATTATATACTATACAAACTGTTTTTAGAAAATTTACCACAATCACTTAAGTTTAAGGAATGACAATTTTAAAAACCACCTGCGATTTGAAATCGTTATGTACATAGATACTTATTAAAGTTAAAGTGTATAATATGTTTTCGTCCAACATGTATATTATTCTTAAGTCCATATTTACTGTTAAGGTTAAGTCCATATTTATGTAATATTTTTTTAGTTGCAAGTTTGTAAATATAGATAGATTCTATCTTAGTATGAGTCAAGAGTAATTAAAAATAACACGATTTTGACTTTGAAAAATATTCCAAAGCAATAACACACTGTAAAGTCCCGATGTTTTCCGTATACCGGCGATAAAACACAAATTTCTAATTTTCAAATTTACCTCAAAACAAGAAAGCCAGGCAGATTTCATTATCTAATCGGAAATGAGCGTCAACACGAACATTGGAGTGTTTGTCATAGATTCGGAACAGCCTGTATAATTTCCTGTTTAACTTTAATGGCTTTGATGTTACATACATAAATGAGATTAATCGTTACCGTAAATATATTTACTATATATAATCATTTAGGTAAATTTTAAAATTAATAAGTTGTCCCTTCGCTTGAGATGATTTTGACAGAATTGACAACATATTGATTTATCGAGCACCTATGATAGCTTCATTGGAACAAATGGAGCTTAATCCAAAAATGTAATAAATGGCGTCAACCTGACTATTTTAATACATAAAAATTATTAAACATTTATTAAATCTACACACAATTAAATATATATCATTAAACGAGAGTAAAATATTTATATTATTAGATAATAATATTATGTAGGCGAATCTATTTAGTAGGTACTAGCGGCACAAACGCGGTTTCGCCGGCTGGAAAATGTGTTGCTATAGGTATTATGGTTACATTATACAAAGTTCACATAAAATGTAGCCTATGTATTTTTCTGATGTAGACGCTGTATGTGTTAACTTGCTGTAAATTGTACTGTAAAGTTTAATCTATATTTGTTCAGTAGTTTTTGCGTAAAAGTGGAACACACGTCCTCGCAAACTTTCATATTTATAACAATTACATAAGAGAAATAAATTTAAATTTTGAAATATAAATTGTTATAAAAATACGTTTCAAAATATTTAAAAACACTCTTGCAAGGGTGGGACAAGGGTCCACCAGCCATTGGCGCCATTGGTGGCTAGGGCTCCAGAAAGCATCTATGATAGCTTCATTGGAGCAAATGGAGCTTAATCCATCATCAATGGAGAATAATTGGTGGCTAGGGCTCCAGAAAGAAGAACCTCCTTATAATACACGCCGTCTCGAGTAAGACTGCCTTCTGCATCCGTTTCTTGATCCAACAGCTAAGTTAAGCTAAGCTTTTTTTAGACGAGAATCTGAAATACAAATATTATCAGATCTTATCACACTTTAAAAGCCAAGTATGTGGCACTAAATCATATAACTGTATTTATTTATGTACTTACATACTCGTACATAAATAAATACAAGAATAACAGAGATTAAATCTTTTTTATAGAGATTTTAATAATTAATGAGCGTATTAAATTCCCTTTTCTACAACGATCCGCATCTGAGTGGGGTCTCGATGAAAAACAAGTCATAATTGCAACCCTGCCCGAGAGGAAGACTGCTGATTTAGCATCGTCTCTATAGCGCGTACAAAGGCTAAGGGAGACGCGTTAAACTGTAATTTATAAATCTAAACGTTATGAATTTCAGTAGCTAGTAGTCGATTTTAATTGTATACTTATTGATTTATTTATCTTATCCTCCTCTTATTATTTATTTCTTTTTTCTAGATTCACGCTGCAGCCCGCACATAGCAACTAGGCAGAGAGAACCTGTACACGTAGTGTTAAGACACTCCGTTCCTATTAAGATACCCCAGGTTTCCCATTTTCCACCGAATTCTTGGATGGATTGTATTTTGAGTGGCGTATTTGGATTATCAGAGTGAGGAAATAACAATATTAAATATTTTATTTCCTCGAGTGGGAATCGAACCCATAATTTGTCGCGTTTACAGTCGCACAATTGACCCTTGCGCCACGACTGGCCTCATTTTCCTGTTACAAGGAAAAAATAACATGGACGGTAGACTTTATTCAAAACTAACATCATTCATCTTGATATGATTTCTTGAACAACGTCAAGACTCAGATACAGTTGTTACAACTTTCGATGTTATTTGAGCATTTCTGTGAGTAGGAAAAAAAATTGAGATACAGAAATTTAAGTGTTTTCCTGAGCCAATTTCTTAACATATTTGATTTTTTTTATTAACTAATATAACTCAGCAGAAATGTTGGCTAATAATAATAATCAAAAATAAGTTAAAATTTTGGATACGTAGGATTATCGCTTGATAGCTTTGTCAAGATATTATTTACTTTGTTATTTTCTTTTTTTAGTATTCTTAGAAAACTTCTAAAAGGTGCGTGTAAATAAAGTAAATCGTGCTATGTGTAGTATTTGTATATATGTATTTGTATAATTTTGTGTTCATTGGTCTAGTTAAGTGGAAACAATGAATACGGATTTACGGATTTCAATATTTTGAAAATTACTATTTCTTTAAAATTTTTTTTTTTCAATATAAAGTGAATGGAAATAGCTGAAGTGATTTAAAATCAGCGTATTAAGTATTATAAAATTTGTTCTTTCACGGTGGAATATCGTACTTTGCATTGGAATGTTAAATATTATAATTTATATCCCGTGGATAATGTTTAAATAATATTATGACCATCTTTATTATTTATACGGCGTGGCAAACGCATTTGCGTTTACAGGCCACACCTGTAAGCACGATAGTTGTAGGTTCGACCCCCACTCGGAGGAATGGTTATACTTAAATTATTTTCATTTCCTCGCTCTGGTTGACAGAAGGTCTCGAAATTCGGGTAAAAAGTGGGGAACGGAATATTTCACAAAGTACCCTTTGCCTACCCTGCTAAGCGGGAAAAAATGTGCAGCTACTTTGCTTTGATTTTTATATTTATTTAATATTTATTTTATAAATTACAATAACATGATTATAAAATAAAAAAATATAGTTCCAGTCTAATTATTTATTGTTTATGTTTAATAAAGATTATAGAATATATGATGAATTGAAAAGGTAATTTTAAGTTAGACTTTGTAATAAATATTTTTTAACATAGTATATATTTGTACATATTTGTATGTAAATAGCTTAAACTAATTTAAAGAACATTTAAATAACAACAAACTATACCATAGTATTATAAAACGGATTTAAAAAAATACAGTATAAGTTTTTAGTATTTTTACGAAATTTGCTTACAATAAAGAGAACAGCAACTGTCGTTTTCTCAATATATTTTTACTTTCTATGAAAAGGCCGTTACATTAATTTTCACATGATCGCTCGTGAATTAATTCACTTTGAAATGTTAATAAGAAACGATTCCGGTAACTTGATTTTTCATAAATTCTATTCGGCACTTCTTTATAGTGAAATTATATTATCGCAAAATCTCATCGAAATGTGGAAAAAGGAACAATTTGGATATTCAAATGATTGACATCTCTCCGGGCGGTCAACCGCTATGCGCCGTACGTTTTGCAAAGTCCGCCCCACTTCACAACGGCTTCCGTAAGCCATTGTTGGAAAATCTGACCGCGATCAAATCGATTGTGATCAATCCGAATGCTTTTTTAAATTATTTGCCATTTTCTAGTTATTTTTAACTATCAGAAGCCTGGGAACTACCGTTATTATGATAAAAGTAGAGTACATTTAATGAAAGTATTTAGCAAAAAAAATTTGTTTATTATTAGTTACAACATTTGGTATTTGTTGGAGTTAACGCTCCATTCGCAGGCCATATTTTTTGTCTATAGGTTTAAATAATTTTATGTTATTCAGTCTAGTGGTTTTCCTGAAGATAAGACTGGCTAGAGAAAAAAAATAGGCCTTAGTCCGCAGTGGTCTAAGACGTAGAGTAACGTAAATTTTAGAATATTATACAACACGGATTTTGACTATAATTGGACTTTAAAAGCTTATAAAGCTATATATTTTTTATGGAAATATATTATTATAAATTCTTTTTACCGAATAAGAAATACAATATTTTCCAATATTTTATTGAATTTTCATTTACCTATATACCTACTTAACGTTATGTTTATATCTAATAGCATAGTTATTATATCTATATGTAAATAAATAATAATAAGTATTAAAAAATTTGTTTAATTCTAATATCCAACTTAATAAGCCCTAAAATAGCTGCTTGCATGTCTGGCAGCGCATGCGCAGCTCGCGTGCGCTACTTGTGCCACCCTACCGAAACACTATAGTAGATGCCCCTACAAAAAAACCAACCAGATTGTTTACTCCACTTTTTACCTTTTTTAAACTTATACTCACCTTTTTTATTAGTATTTTAGTCGTGGCGTGCGTCTGCTACCTTTGTATGATGCTCATTGAATCGTTCTACGTCTCTATTGTGACGAGATATGTCGATTTAATTCATTTTTAATGTTTTGGTAAATAGAGATAATCTGTTAGTTTAAGTGGGTAATATATTTTGTTGTGAAATATGAAGATATCAATGAATACTATATGCATTATGTTTATTTCTCTTAGTAATTAATTTAGTAGAGCTAAGAACAGATTTTCTTTTGGATGTTTATTTTATTTTTTCATATACAAGGTTATTAAATATAGATGTAATTCCTTTTATTTTTATATATTTACAGCTCTAATATTTTAAGATGGAGGCTAAGAGCACTTAGTGATATATAATTATGTCGTAAGCGTTGACTGATTTAGATTGTATATAAATGTTACTTCGAAAGAATTTAGCTGTGGAAAGGATTTTAGACATACTTTAAATATAAATGTCATTTGAGTAAAATAAGTAATGTGATGTAATATAAAAGATTTATAAGCGTTTTTCTTACATATATTTAGTAAGGTGTTATTTATTAAGATTTCTTAATTGCTTAAAAAAACCTCTATATAGTTTGTTCGTAAGAGCTGCATTGCAATTTTTTTCATGATCGATAATTTTAAAATCAGATTCAAATATTAAATGTTACTATTGTTACTATACATTATGTCACTGTAGTTTAAATTGGTATATCTAAGTCCTGAGTCTCCTCTTATAAGTATACAAATAACTATAAATAAACATTACAAATACCTACATCATTTTAATTTGTTAATGCTCTCTCAACCAACCAACCGGCTTTATTTAAATTAAAATTGAAATTGTATTAGAATGCCACAGGAACTGCATTAAGAATAATTTGAAATGACACCAAAAAAAATTCTACTTAGTTGTTTCTGGAGGCCAGTCGTGGCGCAGGGGCACAAAGTGTGACTGTAAATCCGACTGGTTGTGGGGTCGACCCACTCGAGATGAAATATTTACTTAAATTTATATTTCCATTTCTTCGCTCTAGTGGCGAGGCAAAGCGCGGCGTTGAGTTCTGCAGCTCAACGCGCAATGACTCCAGAATTCAACAGAAATGTGGGGCAGTGGGGAATGGAGTGTCTTAACACTAGGTTACCTCTACCTATCCTGCTGTGTGCGGGATACAGCGAAGCTGATTTTTTTAGTTGTTTCTGATTTCTATTATAATTAGCTTAATGATATAACACTTATATTCTATAATATACAGCACCATCTGTCGCTGGAACTGGAAAAATGCACCAAGTAAATTGTAGCCATACATTCTGCGTACCTATTCCAATACTTGTACATAACTGAACATTACAGCACTGATCAATATTGAACATATTTTAGAAAAAAAAGGCTGTTCATTTCATCAGCTTAAAGCCGAAATTATATCAATTAATCGATCATTAAATGTTACAATGATATGTCAATACTGTGTATTGGATATAAACTAAAAACCGGACAACTGCGACTCGGGCTCGCCCACTGAGGGTTCCGTACAAAAATTTTAGGTCTCGAGCTTCTTCTGAAATTCAAGCATAACTTAGCCAGAGCCTTTTCATTTGATACCTCACTTGAACTAGCGGCTTTTCCTTCCTTCCTTCTTTTGGCTTTTTTTGTCTATCTAGGATTAAGAATGGGTTCTCGTGAATGGAGAAATAGAAAACAAAAAACATAAAAAATATTTTTAAAAATCGTATAAAAAATTTAACGTAGCGGAACTCAAGTCCCACATAAGGCCGTATGATCTAAGTGGCCAGAGCACTCGGACGATTTCCAATAACGTTCAATTTTTTTTCGTACAATTTATGAGTATCTTGTAGCATATAATATAATAGTAATTAGATAAAAATTATTAGCTATATCATTTGGTTTCTAATCAAATCATGGATTTTTTGTTCAAAAAATTATATAAGAACCACTCCGCTCTATTCTTACTCGTCTTATCTCCGAAATCATATTGGCAAGACAGACAATTAATAGAATATGCAGGTTACAAACAAATCAAAATTAAACGAAGTACTTTTGAGACGTAAATACTCAACTACGAAAACCTCTCCGTGCCAAATAATTTTTGCTTTTTTAGAGTTCCGTTTTAAGGACTTTACTATTGTTCGTCTGTCTCCTGTCAGGAACCTTTATCTCAAGAATGCTTGGAGATATACGAGTTGAAATTCTACTCAGATCTACGGCCTCGTGATTTTCTGAAAAATCGTACTTTTACATTTACTTAAAAAAGACATTGGCCGTTTATATTGCCAAAAACGCGTATTTCGACACTATAAATAAAGGGAATCAAAATTAATAGGTTACTTCCGGTTGACCTAGAATTATGAAATTTGGCAACTAGCATCTACAGATAGTATTAGTTTAGGAAAAACTCTTAAAATTATATATTTGTGATTAGATTCTAAAAAAATAATAGCCTTAAAAGAGGGCTTAGTTTTAAAACCGCTACATGTTGAATTTCAGAATAAGCTCGAGCCTTCAAATTTTTGTACAGAACTCTCGATGGACGAGCCTGATTCGCACTTATCCGGTTTTTCCTGTGATAACTTGAAATTAATAAATAATAATATTTATAGTATGTAATGCGTTTTATGAAAATTCACCGTAATTTAAAGAAAATATTATTAGGTAAATAAAATATTTTTAGGTAAAATTCTTACTACAATATTAATTATTTTTTTAATGAGAGGTAGTTTATCTGGTGATTTTATCACTCGTAGACGATATAATTTAGAAGAGTGACGCTAGCAGGCACTAAGTTTAAGGCTAAACCACGGCCGAAAGTCCGAAACGTTTTTAGCCGAAACCAAAACTTCAGCCACTAATAAGCGCCTAGTTTATAAAAAAAATTATATCATCATTCAAATAAAAAAATAGTTAAACAACTTTAACATTCTTAGTTTAGTCAGCCACATATTTTGAACTGGATTTAGAAGACGTCAAACAAACCTCAAAAGGCCAAGCTCTAGTTTTACTAATACTAGACCCACCGAAGTTTTGAGGATTATTAGTCTAATATGTAGTTATGTCAGTATGCGCACTTACTAATTTGAAAGTGGGACCCTTTCAGAGGTAGTGCCTAATCTGCATATTAACACGGCCAAACACAAGCTTATTTTAATTTTAAAAAACATTTATTAATAATACATATATATTTTTTATAAAATGTATGTATATAAATAAAATTAAATAAAATTTTAAATGTATGTATGTATATAATCTCTAAGTAAGTCTCAGTTTCATGATAAGTAAGAAATGAAATTAAGGTTCTTAAATTATATAAAAAAGCTAGTTAGTCTCAAAGGTTAACCTAAAAAAACATGTTAATCAATTTAGTTCAAATAACAATGCCCAAAAATTTAAATTAGTCAGAAATTATTATAACATAGTGTGTTTGTCACCTTACCTTTGGGAGGGGTCCCAAACGGGTGGACCGATTTGAATAAAGTTCAGTATGCATTTTCCAAAGGATTTCTGGATAATTTGTAAATACAATTGAACCTGGTAAGTTTTGCTTAATCGTCAGTGTACAAATAATAATAATTTCGTAAGAGCGAGTAGAGAAGAAATGGCATTTTAAAATAAAACAATAGATTTTGTTATAAGTATGTATTACATTGATTTTAACCAAAACTCAATACTGAAAAGTAAATTTTGTATTTTTTTACATTTAGATGGTAATATTAAAATCCATTATTGGGGGCATCATATAATACAAAAGATTAAGAAAAAATAACGTTTCTGTTGACTATATACTATACTCATATATGGTCTCTTTTCCCATACCAGCAGGAATTTCGGGAATTCTTCTTTTCCTGCCTTTAAAATGTAGAGAATTCTCCAAGGGATCTACATGCCATATTTCAGTATAACAGTTAGTAGCAGAAATGTGTTTTAAATATGGATTTAGCACCAAATTCACATCAAGTGTTTTCACATATGTTTGTATAAATAACTTGAAAATGAAATTATTAATATAGTTTTATATAAAAGCAAATGCAGTATTTTATACAAACGATAAAGTAAATAATAATAATCCTTAGCCTTTAATGATAAAAAAAGAAAAATTAAACCCATTTTGGATTCCTTTAAATAACCTTTTCTATTTGTAAAGAGGAGTATAAAATATACTAAGCTTTAAAATTCCTTTTAACAATGTTACGCTATCTTATGTAAAAAAAACATCCAAAGTAAGCTTAAACAAAACAAAATAAATACTTTTTTAAATGCCAACATCAGCAAGTATTCACTGAAGCCAAGTACTCATTATATTTTTTTTCTTGAGCAAGTTGAAGTTTTTGTAGTTTCTTTACGAGGCCTTTACTCAATTCCTTTCCCTCGTGGTCGTGTGTAGGGAGACCCTAGAACATATTAAAGATTTATTTAGACTAAAAATCTATACCTCTATTTGAATACAATAAAATAAAATCCATTATTGGGGGCATCAATCAATCAACGTAATAGTCCATCTATTATATTCTATACGCAATAGAACCCAAAACAATGTATTTTTAATTTTTGTCTTTGCGTTTTATGCACGTTAATCTCAGGATCGGGTTAACTAATGTATCTTATATAAATCAGGTCGTAAATTAAAAAAGTTACACAATATAAAATATTTTTTTCGACAAAATTGCTTCGAAACAAATTAAGGAATTGTTTATACATTTATAAAGACGATATTATAATCGTCTTTAAAACCATATGCCCCTGTGTGACTGCAAAATCGACTGGTCGTGGGTTCGATCCCCATTCGAGGAGATGAAATATTTATTTACATTTATATTTTAATTTCTTCGCTCTGGTGT
>DWAN01000628.1:0-22200 GCA_018230445.1 Heliconius hewitsoni | reverse complement strand
ATATATATATATATATATATATATATATATATATATATATATATATATATTTAGAGTGCGACCGCATAAATTAATCTAGGAAACGAGATAATCATCTCTTGTGGTTTAGCTAGACTAAGACTGCTAAGGTTCTACATAATGCCTCAAGAAAAAGAAGTCTACCAAGAAAGAAATGGAACCCTTATGGGATCACTTTATTACCCGTTTAACTGCATGTATGTCCGTCTGACAAGACCATTTATCGCGAGATCTTGAGAAAGTATGAAACTCAAATTAATATCAAATATCCAGATCTAAGACAGGGTCGGTTAAAATAGGGTACTTTCCGTTTTATCTACTACACAACTACGAAATTTGGCAAGAACTTACAATACAAAAAAATGCTTAGGCATAAGCATGTCATAGAAAAGGATAAATGTTAAGGTCAAGTTTTACTCGACAATTTTTTCGTACAGGCTTTCTTATATTTGCAAGCAAGTGTACTTCCTGCTTGTACTGGACTATTATATTATATAGTAAAAACAGCCAAGTCAAATTTAGAGATTGAATTTTATCCTGAGTGAACACAGAACTTGGCACCCATTTAGATCTCCCTCCACTTTTGTAGGTGAAGCCGAGAACGACGCATTTTTTATAGGACATTACTTTTTGTAAAGATTGATATCTTTAATACAATTTTGTTACTATTTTATAGTATGTTTCTATGTTCTTCGATTTTCTATACTTTCATATTTAACTTATTTTATTTTAATAGTAATTATGCAGAGGCACAGGGGCACAAAATGTGACTGCAAAAACGACTGTTGTGGGTTCGATCCCCACTCGAGGAGATGAAATATTTACTTAAATTTATATTCCCATTTCTTCACATTGGTGTCGAGGCAAAACGCGGCGTTGAGTTCCTTCACACAACACACAATGCCTCCAGAATTCGGCTGAAAGTGGAGAGCGGAGGTTCTCTCTGTTTACCCTACTGTGTACGGGGTTTTTATTGAATATGACTTCCATATCTGATGTAGTATCTATAAACTATAAAAAATAATTAAATACATGCGTAATTAAGGTTGTTGAGCGTGACAAGCGTATTTTAGTGGATGTTGACCGTGTCAGGCTTTTTACATTGATATATAAAAACTTAAGATCTGGAATACATGGATGATGAATAACTACAATAGCCCAGCTAAATTAAAAATAATAATAAAATGTCGCCTTAGCAAAAGATGTTTAGTAGGTATGATGGGCAATTTTAATCCATATACCTATTCATCATCATATAAATAAAATTAAAATATCTGTCTGTGATTTTAAAATAAGCGTGTTTTTCAAGTGCATATTTACGCGATACTAAAATATAAGTAATTTAAATATTTTGGTCCATCTGTTTGTCTTTAATCTCCGGAGCAGCTGGATCGAATTTTAAGGGACTTACATTGAAAGATAGAAGAGGTTATAGAGAAAAATATACGCTACTTCTTATCTCAGTTTCCCGGGGTATCGGGATTTACTCGGGAAAATTCGCGTTTGCCATGCGAGCGTACTTGTACCGCCTACTTAGAGAGATATACTAACCACATTTTTCGCGAGCAATATCAAATAAAATCCCAAGATTTAAATTACTATTTATTAAATGTATAACAGTATATACAATTGTAGGTACAACAATACTGAAATAATCAACCAATATTCCCTTAATAGTAAATACTAAATAACCTATACTTAAATACTTATAATAAAATTGTAACTGACTGATGTCTGTATATGGAAGATAGGTTATTGAGGGCATTTACCAATATAATTTATCTAAAAATAAAAACAATAAAAATATTGTTTGTCTGTGCGTGCTAATCTCAGAAACGGCTTTATCTGTTTAATTGATATTACTACTTATTATTGAATTGTGGCAAATTTTCATTAACATTTATTGTTTGTTTTACTTAAATCAGTTCATAAATAAAAAAGCTATATTAATCTCTATATACCTAGTATCCCTCAGAGCTTGAAGGTAAAAGTTTACAACCAAAGTGTGTTGCCAGAGTTGAGCTATGGCGCTGAGATGTGGTTCTTCACCGCAAGCCTTATCCACAGGCTCAAAGTCGCTCAGCGATGTAGAGAACTATGCTTGGTATTTCTCTACGCAACAGATTTGAAACGATGAAATCCGTAGACGAACGCAGATTACCGACATAGCTCTCAAAATCTGCATACTGAAGTGGCAATTGGCAGGCCATATTGTCAGAAGGAAAAAGGCAGATGGGGAAGAAAGGTCTTCGAATGGCGACCACGTCTCGGCAAAAGTATGGGCCGCCCTCTCACCAGGTGATCTAAGGAAGACAACGGTAATTGGCTGAATTCAAAGGACGCCACACCGAACGGAGTGGCGAGCATTAGGGGAGGCCTTAAAGGCCAGTGGACTTAAAAAAGCTGATGGATGGATGGATAAAATTATATTGTGCGACAGAATTGCTACAAAATAATTGTTTTATTAAATTGCCTGATACTTTAGTTACCAATATGTGAATATTGTCTTTAAAATAAAGATTATTAGAACACGAAAGTAATTTAAATTAGCCCACAAATCATTTTGTAGTTCAACTATGTCAAGCTGCGAGCAGGTCACTAGTTCAGGTTAAGTTCTTATTGTCATGATTTATTATAATATAGTGATGATGTCTTTAGTGAGATTATTATAATAGATAAATGTGTAAACAAACATCACCCAATAATCTTATATTCTTAATTTTTTGTTATTATTGAACATCTTTAAATTATTTTATAATTTTTTTTAGGAAGTATGATAAACATCAAAGTCTGAGATTGATATGCTTTATTGCACAGACAAGCCAACAGACAGACAAAAAAAAAGAATAATTGTTATGGGTTCCATTACATTGATCAATAGATTTTCTTATATATATCCTAAGTACAGACAGCGATTACTTACAGTAGCCTTATATCTATAAATTACTATTCGGTCTGGGACAAAGACAATTTGTTCTAAATGAAGATGTTTTCTTAACAAAATAAAATTTAAAAAAAACTTAAAAAAATTGATTACATTATGTTTTTAATATGCAAGTTGCAGCTGTTTAGATGGCAATCTACCTAATTTATAATCTTGATAATTAAAGTGTTTCAATTCTAATTTGAAATTATTCAGATCCCTCAGAGTACATATTGCTTTATATTGATAATGAGAACTAAAGTATTTAAAAAAATGAATCGTACAATCTTGGAAAAAATTTGTTTATTCAAAGTGATAAAATAAAAATTAGGGCTTACATTAAGGTATTGAATTTAAATTTATTTAGTATTTAAATATTTAATAATTCATAGGCAATGTCATTAAATTTGAAAGATTAATAAACATTATCACACGCTTGTCTTCATTTTTATAAATATATTCAAAATAATATTAAGATAATAGTAGAGGTGAGACTAAATCAAAAACAATTTTGTTAGCTAAAGAAATAAGCATTTAGAAGATAAATTAATATTATGTCATAGTTATTAATTATTTGGCTTCAGTTTGTTCCTTTCGTTGTTGAACCATTTCTCTTATATTGTCTTCACTCTCTTTGAGGTTTTTCTCCAAATACTGTTTATTATTTTCTAATTCTGAAGTACGAGTAGTTAAAAGAGATATTCTATTTTTAAGATTACTCTTAATTTCTTCAAAATCTGTTAATAAGAACATTCTCCCAACAGATTCATATGTTTTTGTTCCAGGTGGTAGGGTGCTGATTTCTCGCTGAGTAATATCGGCGTGTTGTAAAACTCTTTTTAGTACGCCAATCTGGCTGTCTATCACTTGAATTTTTTTACTCGTTTCAACCATTTTCACTTGTAGCTCCACGAAGGCTTTTTTCAGCTCTAAATCCACAGGTTTAGCCATCTTTTTTATATCTTTCTATATTAATGTTCCTAATAAGTGAAGTTACAAAGTTGAGACCTGTGAGTTAATAGGTTATATGAATTGAAATAAATATATTATTTAGAATTACGTATCTGTTTCAATCAAGAAATGCTATATTTTATCTGTGATGTAATTTTAGTAAAATATCTAATTATGATATAAAAATTAAAAAACCGGACTTATTAGATTTTGCTACTTATTTTACCCAATAACTGTAGCTAATTATTAAAGTTAAAAGTATGTAATAAGTACATAAAGAGTACCATATGAATTATTAATTATATAAATATGAAAAAAATATTATATAAACGAAAATTTTATTGAAAATATAAAAAACAGATTTTTTAATGTAAATTACAGAAAAATAAATGGTAAAATATTTGTTATATTAACTACATTGTTGAAAAAAAATATATTTTCGAATTTATTCATAGACAAAACTAAACAATCGTCGGATATCCTCGTCGTTCCTCCATAGCCAACGTTGTCGTTATAGTTTTTATCTCTTTCGCGTCTCTATCGACTCTCTCTTGAGTGTCTCGAATGTGACATGGCGTCCATCAAGATATATCACGGCCTCCTATAAAACTGTTTTAATGACAGTGGTCTCACATTGCATTTTATTCCAGAGGCCGTAATAAATCGTACATTTGCATTGATGGTAATGCATGCAAGGAAACCACAGCGAATAAGCGATGGGTATGATACGTTTTTGAAGCTTCGGCTTAGCAATCTGTAGATGGCGGTCGCCGATTGAGTTTTGCTGTAACTCAAAACTTAAGGAATTAATGTTTTTGTTTGTTACAGGTACTTTGAGAAGCACCAAACCCATCCGTATCAGGTAAACCTAGTAATAGTAAACAGTATAATTGGTAGTTCTAAGTTGAGAAAGCATTTAATTTTATGAATATCTTGAGTTGATTTAGGTACTTCTCCATGTAATGACATCTCCTAATAACTATTTTCCTGTTATAATCGTCTTAGACTTGCACAGGACTCAGAAGAACGCTAATGCTGCTTGTTACAAAAACAAATGTGACATTTTAAAGTTTACTAATTTAATTACGAAAGATTACCTTGTTAAGTTTATAAAACTACTCTGTATACGAGTTTAGGTTTAGAAGTCATATTTTCGGCTAAACAGAGTTTATTTAGGTTTTATTAATCTTGTATTGTCCAAAAGTATTTATGTATGTCAAAGATTGTGTCATAACAAACAACTCTCAATATATGATGAATCTATGTATAGGTGAGATCTGAGATAAGTGAATCTTGTCAGCTTCAATCTGAATGGTGTATCAGAAATAATTTGACTTTATCATCCATTTTTTTTACTAATGTTAATATTACACCATTAAAGAAACCATAACTTTTTGTTTACTGAGTTTTCCAAATTGAAATATTATTTATATGAACATAATAAAAAAAAATGTATTCTACAATGCAGAAGTACAATTCCAAGAGAGCTGTTAATGACTACAGTGCTTCTGACAACCGCTACACACCACTTAGATCCCCCAATGGTAATGTTTCGGGGCATGGGCATAGTGGGCATGCAGGGCACACAGGCCACTCGGGTCATGGCCACCACCACTACAACCACTTGGCGGAAGAAAGAGAATATGCATCAAGAAACTCTTATATTCAAAAAGGTTCTGAAAAGGAGAGAGATAGAGACTACAAATCCTGTAGAAATAAGTATACAGGTAATATATTACCTTACCTTATTACTATTTTACTATATTATTAATAAAATTGGAATTAACTTGAGATTCTTGTAGTTCTGGCTGCTATATTTTTATATCGAAGTATAATTTTGCAAACCTACTAATAAGAAACTTTAATCATTATTAAACTTTTAAAAAACAAAAAATATATTAAAGTGGTTCAAGTATTCATTCTAGTGAGCTTATAGTTATATTTCTGCTATTTGCCTATTCATAATTGTATGGTTTCATTTGTTATTTAATTAAAACATTCCCTCCTCATTAAAAATAAAAAAAAGAACCAAAAATTGGAATTATCTGTAGAATGTATTAAAATGGTCATTTTTTTCTAATGCCATTAACCAAATAATATTTTTATGTTTCTGCCTCTTATCAAATATAATTCATGCTGAATTGATCCACAATTTGAATTATTTGTTAAAAATGTTTATTTCAGGTAATAATTCTACAAATTTTTAATAAATTTTAACTATTCTTAAAAATTTAACAAATTCATTTATAAATGAAACAGATTATTCAATAAGATTGTTTACATTACATTCTAATAAAGATAACCAGAAATACTATGATTTTTAGTTCAGGCATCTGTCTCCACTCCAATTAATCTAATCGTTAGCATGCTAGAATATAAATCATACATGTACTAATGTTTTTGCTAAATTTAGTAAATAATGATACTTTACAGATGTCAGATCCCCAAAGGAGAAACGTAGCAAAGACAGTGAGAGGGAGAAAAATAACCATGAAAGATGTGAATCGGAGAAAAAAAATAGGACTAGTGGCATGAACTGTGTATCTATTAACAATAGAAGTAGTAAATATGATAAAAGAAGTGCACCCTCGTCTAGCGTGCCGTCTGGCAGTGAATGGTCAGAACACATTAGTTCATCCGGCAAGAAGTATTATTATAATTGTATCAGTGAAGTGTCACAGTGGGAGAAACCCAGGGAGTGGGACACACGACGAACCTCATCCAAAGATACTACATATACATCAAGAAATAGTAAGTTGCACTATTTATTTTATATTATAAACATGAAATTTACAGATGTAACATTAAAGATTTGGATATTGTTACGGATATGAGAAGAAGGCTATTGGTTTTGGTTATGGATAAAAATTATTTCAAATTATACTTTAGTTTCACATAGTTTTGCTTATGCGTATTATATTTTTCGTTCTTATCGCTGCTTCCCACTGTGTATCAGCCTGTCTAAGCAAAATAAAAGAGCTGTGATAACAAGTTTCATTCAGACTTCGCCCATATCTGAAATTTACCAAAAATATTAGCTTTGGTTAGTTATGGATACTCTTTTATTTTTTTTCCAATAATTCCAGTTATGTTAATGGATCTCATTAACATCCCTTATTTTGATTGCATGCTTATAGTACAATACATACATAGACTACTCTTTTGAAATTATTGATACATTGAAACAAAAATTGTAGAAATTTAAACATTGATAAATGTATGTAGATATTATTGTTGTTAATCATCAATATGAAGATTACTATGGTTTTATTAAAACAAAGGAAAATACTTTAAATTTAAAATCCTTGAAAAAAAAATCAGTAAGTAATTAACATGTTTAGTTTTTTAAGAGGTGTAGTAAAATGAAGAATGCCCATACTATACTTTATGGGTTATATTTGCACTCCATCCAACACTTAATGTGTAACTGGTATATGTATGAACAATAAAAACTTGATTCTAAAGTCGGTATATATATAGATATATAAGAAAGTTAATTATAAATATTTTGCCTAGTAATAAATTAAAGTAGCTATCGTGTTTCTAAATTGTTAAACATTGTCAAAAGTTCATTTAAAAATAAAGACTAATATATACATATATTATAATGTTTTATGCCTCAAAATTTTACATTTATTGTTGTTATAAAAATAGATATTGTTGCAGAAATATTTAATAGGGCATTTCCAATCTGCTCCCTATTTACTGTATACACAAAATATTTTTTTTTATTATATATATCTAATTATCGGTTTATGCTAAAGAAAAGTATTATATATTATAATGTTAAAAGTTCAATAAATTTCAAACACTATTATTCTATAGCTTAAAATTAATACATCATCCTTTTTTTTTAAATCATATTTCAAAATAGTTAGAAATTGTGCTCAAAATACAACAATCATAATATCAGTCCTGCATTTAAATTTAATAACAAGGTTCCTGGTTTGTCACCAGCATTGTCAGATTTTTCTTCTAGTGAAAAACGTAATATTAAATTTTAAGTGAAAAATTACATTTTAAGTAAAAAAGCGTGATTATTTTCGCCAAAAGCGAGATTTGGGGGATTTGAATTTTAAACAAAGCTTTCAATGGTGATAGATATCAATAAAACATATTTTTAAAGAACAAATGTTAATTAATATACTTAAACGATATTATTTTGGCTTATCCTAATATGTGAGGCAGTTAAGTCTTCAGAAATTATACATAGCTTACGAATATCCTTATTTGTGTTACTATGGAATTATTAGTAACTAATTAAAATCTTAAAGTAATAAAAAAGATTTCTTACAATCCGTGGAAAGCGCGAGCCTGTCTCGATCGGGACATTTAATTTTAAGGCTAAATGTCGGGACATCCCTCTAAAATCGGAACATTTGTCAACGCTTTTTGTTACCGAGGTATATTATCCTATGTAGATGCAGTATAGGCAATAAATAAAATCCTTTTTAAGTTATTTATAGCACTTCGTTAAATTAATTCGTAATTAAGAAGATTTTAAACATATTTAATATTCTGCTATTTAAAATATTTAATTTCTACAAACATTTCTACCAACATTAACTAAAGTTAGTAAGTAATAAATTAATGTAAAAATGTAAAATTATACAGTTATATTTAAATGAAGTTTTTTTAATACAACTGAAAAAAAAACAATGAAATATAAGTTTTCCTTATTTGGAATTTGTTCAGCACCAGTAATAATTGTAATAAAAAAGGCTGATATCTGGTGACCTGAATCTTAAAAGTCGTAAAAATTCCATTGAGAAATTGAAAATCTAGTAGGTACGTCATGCTTCATTCGGCTTTACGATAACTGTAAATATGATTTAAATAGAAATTCAGAAGATATTATGATTAGCAGCGTACGCGTACACAGACAATAATTAAAAAATAAATAAAAAGATGTTTATTAACAAACACATCGTGGGGGTTACAATAAATGGTTTTACAGGTTACAGCTACTGTTGACATTCGTTTTACAAAGTCAATTTAATGATGGTAAAATTTTGAAAGAGTAAAAAGACAAAGCAGGAGAGCAGAACGTCATGCTCCCAATAAGTAAGTACTCCCTAAAATACCCAAGACGAATTAAAACATTTTTTAGCTTCATACTGTATCCTGCAAATAACAAGGTAGGCAGAGGGAACCTGGGTACCTAGTTATGAAAATACGAGTTAGTTAAATAGACAATCGTTTATATTAAGCTTAAAAGGTAATCAGCCCGTAAACGTTGTCTGATATTAATTGGCTCTAAGGTTGAAAATATTTATGTGACATCATTATATATTGGCGTTGACCTGAAACAATCGCGTTAGTTCTGATCAGTGAGTGAGAAATGCTATCTTACCGTAATTATTAGATGTAGTCGGTGAGGACGGGCGCTGGTTGGAAGTTATTTAACACCACACTGGCTATGTCTGATAATTAAATATCGAGTAATCCTAGAATAATTGGCGTTGACATGGTATTTGTGCTGTGTATCGTGAAAGGTTTATTGTTTATAGATAAAATAAATAATTATTTAGTCATTTGGGTATTAGGTACCATATTTTGTTTCATATAACGCTTTATTATTGAGCTGGATGGATCCTACTAAAACAAGACTAATACGGACACATGTAACCTCATGTGTTTCTACTGTCAAAATTTGAATTTTTTATTTTTTAAATTTCAAGTTTCGTTTTTTTCGTTGTTTTGTATTTCTGATTGTGAATAAGTCATTAAAATAACTTCAAACAAAGTGACTCTAAAATTATATCTACACTCACAAAATTAAACTAAAACTAAACGTTACAAAATATTATTTCAATGATTTCAAAGTGAAGAAAATAATATTACTTTAAAATGAAATTACTATTGATACTTACTTATATATATATTTACTATTTAAATATGTTATTTTGGAGATGAACATATTTTAAACAGCTTTCGCTATGTAAATATTTTTTTATCGATGACTTGTTAATTGTTGGTTAGGTAAAAAATAACACAAAAATTTAGAGAAATTGGAAAGGAAATTTTGTTTAAATAACAATAAACAATCAAGAAAAGCTTCATGTCACTTGATTAAATAGAGGCATCGATGGAAAAACACGCGAAATATATATTTTTCGAGTATTTTATTGCGGACATTATAATTTATTTATTTATTTAACTTGATTACTAATAATATAATTTTGTATTTTGTTTGAATATAATTTTTATTGAGGCTTGACAGTAAAAGTTATAGATAATAAACTCATATACCAAATATCATACCTGAAAATAGCTAACACTAAAGTAAAAGGTAAATGTGCAAACGGAGACTCTAAAATTATAGGTGATTGTGAATCTATAAAGTATTTCATAGCGGATTAAAATATACAATAATATATTTACTAACCTTATTTATTTAGCGATTATTTTCGTGTTCAAATAACATTATCAATTTGAAGATAATAACGTATAAAACGTTAAAAATCGGTCAAGTGCGAGTTGGAAACGTGTATGAAGATTTCCGTACCGTTATCTATAAAAACTATCTAAAAATTAATAATGTTTGTTGTATAGCAGCCCCCTTAAATATTCATTTTATTTCGTTTTGTAATATATGTTGTTATAGACACAACAGAACGCTACAGAACTAAAATATTTGCTCAAACTCACTGAGAAACAAATAAAACGACAAACAGATCAAAAAATTTTTAGAAATCATTACATTGTTAACTGAAAAGAAAAAATAAGAATTTTTCGAATATACATTCCATGTACAGATACCGAGTAGTTACGATTTTATTATAAGTATATACATATTGTTTCCCTTGCAATAAATATATCATGAATCAGCTTACCCAATATACTGATTCAATCAAATATACAAATATTCACAATATTTCTTTGTACGTACAACATGTTATACCGGCAGTCGTTACGTCATTTAAGACCAAAAAATATTGAATATACAAAGTTGACCTGGTTATTATTTTATTAAAATAATACAACTTATTTTACGCTACATATTACATTTTTAAATATAGTTCTTGTAAATAAGAATAGACAGAATGATCGGGATTCATTTGTTTTTGTCACTGTTGGTTATAATTATATATTCAAAAGAGAAAGAATCCGAAAGATTTTATAATTTTGAAGTTGGTGGCCAGCTAATGCTACAACAACCATAGTACAATATTATAACTTACTACAATAATATATAATAACTTACTACAAAATCAAATTACTAAGCCTGTTTGTTTTACTTATGTGATTTTCTCATGGATACCACTGTCAAAAATGGACAAAATTATGGGACCACATGGCCACAAGCTTTCAAATAAAAAAAAAATAAACAAAATCGGTTAACCTGGTCAAAATTTCTGTTTTATAAACAATAAACATAACCTCCGTTTCTTACAGAAGTCGGTTAAAAAGACGCCAAGCCTATGTAAAATATAATTCCTTTATCTATGATTACTAATGTTAAATTTATTTTTTATATTATATTTAATTTGTTATACGATTTTTTTTATATTATTAATCAGTGGCTAGGTTCCACTAAGCATATACTTCCAATGGTAAATTGATATCAAAAAGCATAAACTAAATATCCCCAATACACACAATTTTCCAAATACACTCTTTTTAATGTAGTAGTCTTTATTTAATGTAGTAAATGCAACAATTTTAACTACTTATTGCGTAACTACTTGTTGAGACATTAGTTGAAGTTAATAGTTGAATTACCTAGTTATAACTTTAAAATTAGGCTTAGGATTAAAAATTTGTGTTTTTTTTTATAAAATCACTATAATAATAACTTTTAGTGACACCTTGACATGTAGACATTTATTATGTTTTTGATCCTACACTACTCCTGGCTGTGATAGGCCTATTCGAATGAATGAATAGAAATGGCCTTTGCATTTGCACATCCTGCGCACTATCTTGCATGATATTATAATGCATCGCTTAGCTTTAAGTGACATGTTCGATCGACGCGGGATTTTATATTTTTCAATTTATATAATATATTTTATGTTGCTGTATACATAAATTTGAGATATATGTCATAGGGTTGTGTTCCGCTACTGCAGAAAATTAAGAACGTTCTGTACGTGAGTATATGTAAAACTCAGCTTTCTAATGAAACGAATAGGTTTTATTTGGAAGGAAGGATAGTCAAAATTTTGCTTTTCTTTATATCTTATGTTTACTAAGACATCTACTTTCAATGCCATGTCACGTTCTTTCACTCCTAGCTATCCAAATACAAATTGATCAAGCAAGCTGACTTGGAAAAGGGCCCCTTTCATTTTACAGGTCAGCGAACAACCTCGCGAAAGCTTCGTGTTTTATCTGAAGTTGTTCGTGCATCTCTTTCTTTCTCTGACTTTACACGCTTCATCTTCATGAGTGCTTTCGTTTTGTACTTTAATATAATATGTTAATGTATTTTATTTACCTTTTAGTTTTAACTAAAAGAAAGTGAATAAAAAAGTGATGGTTTTCTTAGATTTTCTCCACTACTTAAACTTTTTAGTAACTTTAAGCATAGATAGCTAACTAATATGTACAATTTTGGTAGATGTCAACTTTGGGGATGATATAATAAGGCGCTGTCAAAATTTTTGTTTTCAATTCTAATTTCACAAAATTCAGAAAAATAAATATAATGATAAGCTTATGGATAGCCATGGTCTGTTAAAATTTCATGAAGATATCTTTAATGGATACCAAGAAAATACCCTTAATAACTTACCTCACCTTAATAACTCTCTTAATGAAAGGCGTACAGACAAAAAAAGTTTTGCCGCTAGTTAGGATAAAAAGCAATACAGTCTTGGCAAAAATTATTCAAAAGAAGCTAGTGCAGCTTTCAAACTCTTTAAAACTTATTTGTATATCCCATGTTTTTATTAGTGTATATTTAAAACATTTTTTTACATACTATAAAAAATACATTGTTTTTTTCGTAAGCACAATCATACATATCGCACAATTGATAATATTGAATAATAATTTAAATGTTTATCTTAAACTTTTAAAGTTTTAAACTATTGAGCTGGAGGCACAAGCGTGCGCGCGGCGCGACAGGCTATGGTTTCGATTCCAACTCGAGGAAATGAACTATTTATTTTTTTCATTCCTTGGCTCTGGTAACGAGGCAAGGCGCGGTGTTGAGTTCCACCACTCAACACGCTATGACTCATAATTTCGGCGAACAGTGGTTAAAAGATATACTGCTATGTGCAGGTGTATCCTGTGAAATTTAAAAAAATAAGTATTAAGGTGAAATTTTTGAAGTTTGGCTTGTACATTAGTAATTAATTAATTGTAACATGCAATATTACTTAAAATAAAATAAATAAATTAGCTTCACGCTGTATCCCGCACACAGCAGGATAGGCAGAGGGAACCTAGTGTTAACACACTCTATTCGCCACTTTTTGCCGAATTCTGGAGGCATTGCGTGTTGGAATATTACTTATTATATTTAAATTCTACGAATATAATAAATATACAATATATTTTGATTTCAAATCTTTAAACAAAATATAAAACATGTTAGTTAATTAATATTAAAAATATTTTGAAATTTATTAAATTTTACGTTTTGAAATACATTGCTAATTTAAAATGGATGTTGACAGATCGTGAAAAGAGATCACGTTCAAGGTCGGGGCGGCGAGAGTCAGATAAAACAAATAAGCGTAGCACGTCGGATAGGTATTGGAGCGGCGGGAGGGAAGAAGATGGTCACGAGAGGACAAGGCCAAAACATGCGCCCACACAACACGACGGCAAAGGTACAAAACGACAAACAGAATCATTTAACTAATATATCATTGATAAATTATACGATTTTTTTTGTATTAACTGTTTAAATATGCATTCATATTGGAAATTTCATTACAACTGTATATTGTCGCATAATATATATTATAATAGTATTAATATATGAATTCGATAAGGATTTAATATGCTAGAAGGTATTTATTAGCTTCGTTATAAAATAAAAAGTTCGAATTGTGACAGGCTTAGTGTATGTTAGGCTACTTAGCTAGTATAATACTTATTGTAATATGATATTATTGTAGTATATTTATTGAGTTAAATGTTGTATCTTCATTACATAATATATAATACACGAGTATGTATTTGTGTGTATGTCATATACTTTACGAACGTGAGATGTAAGTTCATATATAATAATAATGCAGATGGGCAGTCCCTACAAGACATGGACATATCCCCGGACCGCAGCACGCCGCTGTCAGAGAACTCGTACGGCGCGCGGGAGGGCGCGGCCCGCGGCGACGGCAACGCGGTGCCGCCCGTCGTCGTGCTTGACAACTCTAATCAGCCGGTAATAGGCAAATACTGTTAATACACCGCTCACCATACACCGTCCTGTTTTTCAAGACATTGTGTGTTGGGTAGCTGAATTTATTTTGATATAAAATTACATTTACGCGTCTATCTCATATTTTTATACACAGATAGTAAATAAAAGTTGTTTAAAATTAATCAAAATTAATCTTATGCTCTTTAATAGGAATATGGGAGATTTTAATATTAGAGCTTGCTATGTTAACAGAGTTTCTTCTGTTTACTGAAATTGAATGTAAAAAATTTTTAAAGCAATATTGTTAGAATTTTGTATGTAAGGTAAAAAAAAAATAGAATACTCATGTCAGATCGCTTCATTAATAATGTCTCAATCGAGAAGTTTTATCGATACTAATATTATAAAACTGATCAGTTTGGTTTTTTGAAATAACCAGTGGGTACTTGCGCTTGGAGTTTACTCTGGCAGTCAGAAAGTTTAATTTGTCACTGTAACAAAGCCGCAGGACAAACATAATAAGCAGAGTTTGTTGAATTCAACAGAGTGGTTCGCTGTTGGCGGCGGCGCTCCCGCGCATCGTGGGCACGCTGCCGATGCCGGCCATGTCATCGTCGGCGGCGGGCTCGGGGACGGCGGCGGGCGCGGCGGACGTCAGCGGCGCGTCGCCGGCCAGCGGCACCGGCACGCCGCACCGCGACGCCGGCCCGCCCACGCCCACGCACTCTGAGAGCGTCGACCCGCACGCGCCACCCATACATCTGGACAACGCGCTGCCCAGGAAGAGTGAGTGTGTTGCCAACACGTATCTATGTTTATATACATAAGTGGCATCTCTCATCTAGCCCTTACTTACTGTCAATATTCGTAAATCATCATCCCTTAAAATATCGTCCAGATAGAAAAATATAACTTTAATTTTTTTTATAGTCGTTTAAAATTGAACTTTATAATTGAATTGTATACTGTTATATATTTTGGCACACTATTTTCCGATGCCAGTACTAATTCTTTGAGATATATGTTAATTACTTTTAGCAGTCAGATATACATTAAGTATTTTCTCATTATTTTGTTAAAAGATTATATTCAATGTCAAACTTTGTTTTATTACCAAAATAATAATAATAATAAAGAATTAGATTACCAAAATAATAATAAAGAAGAGAAAATAAAACTAATTCTTTGCTTTGAGTGGGAACCGAACCCACAAGAGTCTCGTTTTCATTTATTCGGACAAGCTCAAAAAATCATATATAAGTATAAAATATCATCTATAATACTAACATAACAATTATAGTAATATTATGATCAATTTCAGTGGAATGCCTCGGTAGCTACTCGTCGGTGGTGGGCGGGTCGCTGCAGCACGCGCCGCCGATGTTGACGCCCTCGCTAGTGAACTACGTGCGCGCGGACCTCACCGCGCACGTCAACGGGTGGCCCGCTGATATATTGGAGAAGCAGGTGTGTAACAGCGGCAAATTTATTTCAAAAGTTTTACATGAAATCGAACTTTTCTATTTTAAGTGATAACTTCTTATGAGAGAATAGACCGCATCGTTACGGTGCCTGTCTGGCTTCTCTTTATCTTACACATACGACAGCGGTAGGCAGGTATCTTACTCTCTCACTCTAAGCAACAATACTCGTATCGTAACAATAATCGTATTTCAGACTGACGCTTCTCTCTCCTTTATTCGCATGACTCAGTGTCAAGTGTGCGATTGTTATATACTGTTCTAAGTAGTAGTAGGATTACATAACGATACTAATAATGTACATACAGATACATATGAGTGGTGCTGTGGTCACCGACCACAGAGATCCGGTTATGTTTACAGTCCATCCAGGAACCTATTCAAATATATACATAGAATGCTATCTAGACTAAACTAGTGTGACCATCACACGATAAATCAATTAATTTGTTTCCCGCAGGCCAACAAGTTCACAGAGGAGGCGTACCAGCTGGGCTGCCTGCAGTGCACGCGGGTTTCTGCCGAGCTGAAGTGTTCGCGCTCCGTCGTGCGCCACACCGAGATACAGGCGACGCTACAGGAGCAGAAGTATGTGTTGAATTTTTAGTTTTTTTTTTTTAGCTTTACAATGAATCCTGCGTATAGTATAAGCAGAGGGAACCTAGTTTTAAGTCAGTGTGTGTAAAGTGACGAAACTCAACGCTGCACATTGTTTTGTAAAACAAGAAATTGAAATAGAATCTAACTTACAACCATCATGTTTACAGTAAGATGCTATTCCACTAAGACAAGAATACCAAAAATATTTTTTGTTTTCATTCTATTATTTATATATTATGCCCTCATGCCCTTAATGCGAAGAATTTTATTTTTTTATGGTCCGCATTTGATGCTATTGCGAATATGCAAATTTACTGAGACTAACCAATACTAGAAAATAGAATAAAAATAGAGACTAGAAAATAGTTTACTCTGTTGATGCAAAAAAAATCGTTCTATATATTTATAATATAAATGTTATAATTTATAAAGAATAATAAAAAAACGTTAAGTTAATTTGATTATTCTATTATCTATGAATAGATTGTTTTTATAATTATACATTATCTTCAGTCCAGTCATAGCGCAGGGGCACGTAGTGTGACTGTAAAATCGACTGGTTGTGGGTTTGATCCCCACTCTATTTATTTACATATATATTTTCATTTCTTCGCTTCGGTATCGAGGCAAACCGCGGCGTTGAGTCCCCGCCACTTAACACGCAATGCCTACAAAACTTGGCGGGAAGTGGGGAAAGGAGTGTCTTATCTAGGTTCCCCCACCTACCCTGCTGTGTGCAGGAACAGGTACAGCGTGAAGCTGATTTTTTTTTATATTATCTTCTCCATTGTCAGTAGGCATAAAACAAAGAAAAACAATCTGTTGATTTAGTAGAAATAAATAAGCATTAGCTGATTGTGTGTGATGAAGACTTGAGATATACTTTCTTCTAGGTATATTAACTATTAGCGACCCAAAAGCGACTTCGACCGTTTGCTTATTGTTTTAAAAAAAATTACTTCACGCTGAATCCCGCCTGTGGTATTACAGCAGAGTAGGCAGAGGAAACTAGCGTTATTAAGACTCTCCGTTCCTCACTTACTGTTATAGTATAGACAAATTATACATAATGTTAACATGGAGCCTATGTGTGTGTGTTTTTCTAATATATAAGCTATATTACTGTACAGTTTCATCTAAATCCTTTCAGTAGTTTTTGCGTGAAGTGGAACAAACATTCATCCTCATAATCCTTTTACATTTATAATATTTATTAATACGATTCATATAAATCTAGATTTAAACTCAAATCCATTTTGTCATTAGAACTATTTTGTATTACTTAAATACTTTTATTAATGTAGCTTATTTATGAGCTGTTTGCGAATTATTGATTTTTCTTAAATATAAGATGATGGTGATGCGAACAGGTTTATTATTAAGCAATTACTGTTTTTTTTTATTAATATAGTTTTTAAATGTGTTTGTACTTAATAAAAATAGTGTTGCTGAAGCGATTTTTAAAGTATTATGTTAGTTACGGAAGCAGATTTCCATTTTCTTAGTACAGAATTTTGGTTAATAATTGTAAATAATATTTTCTAATTCAGCATTTACATTTTCTATGTAAATATTGTTTATATTTTTTAAAAATAAAAAAATTGTGTGCAATTATTTTTAAAGGTGCTTAGTAATGTAAATGTCTATAACTTGTATGTGTCTATGTATTGCAGGATAATGTACCTGCGGCAACAGATATCACGGCTTGAGGAGCTGAAGTCGCAGAACTCGTTCATGTCGGAGGACTAGGGTCTGCGGTGGGGGGCACGTCCGCCCGCCGCGCCCCCCCCCCGCCCCGCCGCGTTCCCCCGGCCCACCGGCCTGCCAGGACCGCCCCCGTCGCCCCTGTCGCCGCGAGACCCCCGCGCGACCAAACATTCATTCCGATGACTGCGATCATAGCGTGTGTTGTGTGATTCCATGTTCAATTGTAAGCGGTCGACTATAAGGGTACAGTGTTTTGTAACGTGTTTTATTATTGTAAACAATTAAATTATTGAAAACGTAACGATTATTTCCTACGAAACAAATATCTTATTTCTATGATTTTATTTAATTATAATTACAAAACGATACGTTCGCGCCACTCGCGTTTATGATATGTTTATTTCTGACCAATCAGTGTATATTATATTATGTAACTTTGTAAAAACCAAGTATTTTTTAATAATCCTAGTTAAGTAACCAGGACTTGGTATAGTTTGTTAGTTGATTTTTATAAAAAAAATCATATAAGAATAAGCGCCGTGTCACACCTAGCTACGAGCAATATCAGATCCGGACAATGATGCCGGTGTTAGAGTTAGACTAGTTAAACGGAGAAAATTGAGGTCGAACAAAACATATATTTTTTAATAAATTTTCCAGAAATCATATTATGCGGAATTTTATTGTTAAATTATACGAAACCGTATTTAGGTGTTTTGTCCAAAATGTTAGAGATGGAATATATTCGTTTATTTGTTATCTTTGCAACCGACGATTCTTGCACGGAAACAATATTAGTTGAAATATATACAAACACATGACTCCCGATTGCGGCTTGGGACTGTCTCACTACACATTCACAAGTATAGGCACAGGTACGACAGCTTGTTTTTTAATATTACAGTAGACAATAGCGATACGCGAACTTTCAAGTAATTCCTACTAAAGGAAACACGAACACCAAATGCTATTCCTGAATGTGATATTTAAATAATAGTGAGATACCAAATATTTCAAGTCGTGTTGTCGTATTATCATCTCAAACGATTATAGTCATAAATTCATGTATATGCTATTTATTCTGTGCTAACGGAAACACAAGCGACTTGGAATATTTTGTGTTTACAATTCTTGTTATAATTATAAAAGCTAGTCCCAATACTTGTCCGCCATCCCTCAAGAAATCGGTTGATCACAACCACTACTAGACAGCATCGATAAAAGTAGTTTCAAAATCTTAGCAATAAGATCG
Organism: Heliconius hewitsoni; assembly: GCA_018230445.1. NCBI lineage: Eukaryota > Metazoa > Arthropoda > Insecta > Lepidoptera > Nymphalidae > Heliconius > Heliconius hewitsoni. The sequence goes on along the minus strand of DWAN01000628.1, from coordinate 2,941 downwards.
AAGATAATCTAAATGATAATACTGATTAATTTTCTAAAATTTCTATGAACGCAGAAACAAAAATATGTGAAACTATTCTCAAATTCTCAAGTTTGTAATAAAAAGTATATCATCCAAGATTACAGCCAAGTTCAGTGTGTCGAAATATTTAAAAATGCCAAAATACTATCGGTATTTAATACTTTTCTAAATCGGATGATGTTCCTCTCTCTCTCTGTTGTAGATTATCTCAATTTGAATACTATATCTCAATTTGATATTTTTTGCAATAGATGAAGATGTTAATCATGAAGTTATGAAACCGTTTTTTGAACATCTTGAGATTTTGGTATAAGAACATTCTATAGAACAAAAACATTAAACTTAAACGACAGACTCAGAATGCGGCTTAATGCGAAAAAACATCAAGAGATGTAAAAATTATCAAACTTATGACAACAACCACTCTATATACATTCTGACTTTTCGAAATGGTGAGAAAGGACGACAACAACATAGAGATCTTGCGCTTGAAGCACAAATTCGAGGACTATTTCGCACCAAGCTCAAATCATATCATCATGCTCATTCTCCAATACCAGCTTATTCACGTTGAGTAGGCCTCTCTCGGTTGACTCTGCATTAATGCTTTTGAATTAATATACAAGTTTTCCCCTGGAAGTGTCATCATGATTTTGGAGTGTCTGATAACTGATAATGGTTTTTTTATACGTCTCTGGGGCATGTGCTTCATCTTAACAGTCACTGCCCTCACCGGCCCCAGGGCTATATATTACGAATGTATTTAATTTCACTTCACTTTCAATAATAATCGTTCAGAGTTCATCAGTGCAGACTGATACAGCTAATCAAGCCATACCAGAACTTCCAACTAAAATATCTAATGACAGTAACGAGATTAGTATGCGTTTGCCAAAGTAGAACCACCATCATCGAAGTAATTTCCAAGACAAATTAAATTGTTCACTAAATTCCCAAAAAAGCTACATGGCAAGATTTACAAGACAAATAAATGTCTTAAGAAACTCCTGGATTGTCACAAGACACTATCAGACTACCAGATTCAATTGGACCTGACAACCCGCCGCACACAATTCATATACACGCCGCAATCATTTCAATAATTGTTAATTCACACAATGCCAATGACAATGTATATAAGCGAATAAGAATTAAAATAAATATATTTAATTAATATTATTAATTCTATTTATAATTAATAGAACTTTTATGTCAATTTGCCGTAAGTCGTACGAGAGACACGCAGCCACTGCCGCCAGTAGCTAGATGTGATGGGTTCGACGTGACGGTCGCGACTAAACATAGCAGTAGGTAGGTAAAACGTCTCCGGTGTCTTAGGTGTTTATAATTTTTTACGATGGATAATAATAACAAATCGATTGTACTGCAGAAATAACATCAAACCACGTATAATATAATGCGTTTACAGAAATACTAAGTTAGTACTGTGAAAGCGGATCACGTTGATGTGTAAATAGGAAGGCGCGCTCGCGGCCGCATACCGCATCCTGTGACATCGTGACATTGTTTTCTGATATTGTTCGAAATACAAAGATTTAACCAGTTAAATAAATCACTTTCAAATACTGCTATTAGTCTCAATTGCCTATCCCGAAATCTCACCGTATTCAGATGTATAAACATTTCTAGTTTCTAACAGCGGTTTTAGATATTTTTAAATTATACTTAAGTGTTAGCAACTAAGTAGCAATTTTGATTTGTTGTTTATTATTGTATTAATGAAACGTCGTTATATGATATGAACGTTCACTGCGCAGTTAGAGAACATTTCATTTACAATTCATTATTTTTGTATTCATTGATTTCACAGATTTGTTTAAATTAATTTGTAGTTTAAGTTTATATATTGTTTAACAATCATTCATTCTCTAGCTGCCGCTTCTTTATTATTTGTGTAAATGTGTTAGAATCATTAAATTTATATGACTTTATTATGTTTCCTTCTATTTCATTGCTTAATAATCTTAGATGACGTTCTGAGTGTTACGTTAAAAGGGTTTTATCGGAATTCATACTCGGGGCACCAACATATAATATTAGTTCCTAATGTCACTATATCTTTGATAACTTCCATTATTTAAAATATACAAATTCTTAAATAATGGAAGCTCTGAGATCTTTGTATAGACTTATGTCAATTATACTTAACATGAATTTATTATTACATAAACAATCTATATTTCAATCTCACAATGATAATTTATCTATATCATTAGCATGTAACTAAAAATCCAAAATGAGAAAAGAAGGAACAATAAAATCAGGTGAACGATACCGGCTTATTTTTTCGTTTAAAATTTTTTCACTAATTATATACTAAATAACAAGAGTTAATTTGATCAATTCAGAGTATTCAAGTACAAATATTCTGTGTAAGCATTCTGTGGTGTAGTGTAAGTGCTCCAGGATTGTAAATGCAGTAAAATCTACAGATTATCTATCTCCTCAATCTCCTCTCAGTGCTCGCTTACCGCTTTACCCAAAGAATCCTTTGCCAAATATTATCAATTTAAACCTAGTAGTCCTGGCTGTGTTTTGTCCGTCGGTCACTTAATGGAAAAACAAATGAAATAGTAAAGTGGTAAATAAATAAGATTTATTACATTTAATCTGTGATTTGAGTGAGCAGCGCCGTGCCGCGTATAATCCAGAAGTCTGAATGCGCGTTGGACGGCAGCAGCACGGGCAACACGAAGTTAGTACTGTGCCCCGTAGTGGAGAGCACGCCGGCGCGCTCCGACGTCTTGTACAACGGCGCCTCGTAGCGCGGGTCCGGCTTGGGCAGCGCCAGGACCGGCTCGAACCACACCACAGGGAGGGGTGGGTTCATTTCCCCTTAAAATAATACATACATATACACACACACACACACACGCACACCCACTCACACCCCCCCCCC
>DWAN01000627.1:0-22206 GCA_018230445.1 Heliconius hewitsoni | reverse complement strand
AATATTTATCTTTCCTAAGTGTGGATTAACACTTTAAAAATGTTTAAAAAAAAAAAAGGCAAATGTTATCAAATTAGGGAAAGAATAGAGAATAACTAATACGGGTTATGGAAAAAAGAAACAAGCCATAATATTTTATATCCAAGTATATCACGGAATGAATGCTATACTGTTTGAGAGCATTCATTTTAACTCCCAGCCAGCGATGTAGCCACAATATTTTTTACACTATACACTTTTGTATTTGCATATTTATATTAATGTGATAGTTAACGAATATTGTCAAATTTAGTTCGCTAATGGTTATGCGTACCTGGTCGGTAACAGATTACAGAGGAGAATTCATTAGGCATACAAGATTGGAATAGTATAAAGCGTAATTAAAAATTTCAAAGTCAAGTGGGTTTACGAGTTAGGGCGTGAATAACGAGCACAATGCCTAGTTATTACAGTAATTGAAGTAGGAAACCTTACCAACAGCATGATTAGAGTGTGTTGGTGCAAGCGAGGGGATAGAGCATAGGTTAATAAATAAACAACTAGTTCGGAGACTAATTTATTTCCAGTATATCATCAGGACTTGAAGGGCTGCATTGAATAATAATATTTTTATTTGAATACCGATAAATTAGCCAAATTGTAAAAAATTAATAATGATAAATCAAACTTTACTTTTATAAACTATTACTATTAAAATTTTGAAATTTGCAAAGATAACAAACGCGCAATAGACAAATCACTGATAAACACACCTACCTAAGTATAAACACCCACAACCACCTGACCACAGACATCTATCTGATGTAGGTAGATAGAATTTTTACAACATTTAAATAAAAACGAATTGACCATCAACTAAAATAACAACTAACTCACTACCAACCAAACCAAATGCCACGTAACATAAATACTAAAACATTGTTGACCTTCTCCGAGGTTATATATTTTACGAAAAGTTATCAAAAAAAAAAAAACTTTTAGATTCCAGAAACATATTTTTGGCAACACGACAGATGCGCTCATTAATACACTTGAAGGTAGCAAACACGATTAGGCACTATCAATCAACAACAAGTGATCGATAGAGCCGATAGCACCCCGGCTCACCCCAGCGACATCGGGCCCTGCTAACCTAATATGCGAATGCGAGGGTCGAAAACACAACATCTGGATGGGACACAGCATTGTTTTCTTTTTAATAAACTTTAACATCTGTAAATATGGTATCTGTGAATGTGATCATTATATTTGTAGGGACAAAAGGGTTGATTATAGCATGAATATCGTTTAAAATATTATTGTATTATAAATATACACCATAATATTTTAATATATATTATTGATATTCTTCGTGTGTTGTTCTTGAAAGTACAACTTTTTTTAATCTAAAAATGGGTCTGAGAACGACGAGATTTTAATCTATAATTTAAACGCCTATTTAAGCGTAGAGAGAAGCGCAATTTACATTTTTCTCTTTGCCAACAACAATAAATACTTGAGTTGAAAGGAGATAAAGAAAATATTTTTCTCGAATAGGTTTATTACGTATACGTAAAGACTTCGAAGACTAAAAAAAATCTCTTCTAGTGTATTTACTCTGTGGCACACAATAGGGCGGTATGTGAACAGGCCGGGTGGGGTCCGGGAACGTCACATAATAACCGCCATGGGCTATTGCACGATCGTCGAAATTTAACTGAGGAACATTCTTTGCTTTAACTTAATATAAGCTAGCATGGGAATAACATACTAAAAAATATTAATAATAATAAATATTTTCTTTGTGTTATTTGACGCCTTCGGTGGTTTAGGGTTAAAATACAATCGATAAAAAGTTAACATTTTTAAATGAATACCACCATACCAATATGACCACGGATTACTGCAAAGTGATCGAAACGTCGGTTTTGAAAAAATAAAAAGATTATTCCGTTTAAAAAAGTTTTATTTAAAATGTGTAATAATCGTGAAAACCAAAGAACGTATTAAGTTAACATTTATTTATGTAATATTTTTTGGTTTCTAATTAGATAAAACGAAATACAGCGTTACATTTGCCATGCAATATTTAAATATCCTCAATACAACGTAAAACAGAACCTACTCCTACCTACTATATTTCAATCTTAGCTAAAACCTTAAAACATCTGTTCTCCATGCAAACATTCTAATATTTGCGATAAGAAACATGTCATCAGTTCCAGAGTACCTTAGAGCGTAATTTCCGATCGTGAAGGTGGACGTGAATGGGTAATTTTGAGGACTATAACGGTCCAGTACATCACGACATTCGCAATCGACGATGTTCACGTAAACCTGAGGTATATAATTTCATCGGTACAACATTCTAATGTTAGAAACCTAGGACACCGCGGTCCTTGAACAAATATTGTGAAACTTGACTAAATAAATGGCATGGGGATTTAATATTTGTTAAGGGATTTTGAAATCTAAACCCCAATAATAGGGCCTGTATTAGGATGCATAATATTTAACTTGCGAAGTGAGTTAGCGCTTTTATTAGTTATAGATTGTACTATTTACAAGGCCCGTAACGCTATAAACGGTTGACAAATATGTTTATTTAAATAATGATTGTGAAACTAATTTAAAAGTTATACCGAAATATATTTCAAAAGAAATTAAAATCTTTTGTTTCGTACTGGTCTGTTTTTTTCATTATGGCGCTTCGAATGTGCCAGTTGATTAAAACATTCCAAAATTTAAATTACACTGCTGTCTAAGCACTAATATATCTTAGATATAATGTAAAATATAATTAGGGAATTAAGCCTTCACACTAAACTAACACAATATAAAAAATAACTACCGTTTCTTACATAAAAATTTACTTATATACTTTGTAAACAGTAAAATGTCAGAAAAATAAATGAATATAATCATACTCTATATTAATTAAGTATTCTAAAACAATAACAAAAATAACGAATTATTATAATAATTTTAGCATTGTCAAGATAATCCCTGAATTCGTGACTTATTGATCTCAACCCCACAGTTTATCAAAGCTAAAACAACTTACCGCTACCAATACAAGATAATAAATAGTTCATATTGAGAACAATAAATATATTTACTTATATAGTTATTGTTTTAAAAGTAGCAATGACCTTAATAATCTTTCTATTTGGTACATTCATACATTATATATGTAAAAATGTAGCAATATAAAAGTTGTCCCATACTGCAAAGCGCATAAAAACTACTAAACCGATAACTCTTACATAGTAACAATGTTTAAATATACATAGTGTATTTTTATTACAAAATAATAAAAAAATATGTTAAAATCAGTGTATTAAATAAATAATCGTATAGTCCAAGCGAGAGATTCAATAGTACCTTCCCTATATAATAAAATTATATATAACTTTAACATATAATTCAAAAGCCTAGTAGTTGCGAAGCCAAACAGTCGATGTTAACCCCAGCCAGATCCAATCTACCGATCGTCCATCTGACAGGGAAGGATCAGAGCGTACAATGAAAATTTAAAGGGCTGTTTGAATGAAACAGAGTCGCGTGCGGCAACACGTGCATCTCGGATTATGCTAATTCGTGTCATGTGTATTAGCATTTGCGTTTAGTTTTACGCATGGAGCGCTTATTTATAATTGCTGTGTACATGGGGCCTATGTGGACATAATGCACCTAATGTTTTTTTTTAGCTTCACGCTGTATCCTGCGTATACAGCAGGGTAGGTAGAGGGAACCTTATTGGGTGGTGGAACTCAACGCCGGGCTTTTGCCTTGGTGTCAAAGCGAAGAAAATGAAAATATTAATAAATAATAATTCATTCTACAAAGTTGGGATCGAATCCACAACTATCGCGTTACACACTCTTGGCCCTTGCGCCGCGACGGCCTCATGTTAGTTTCTTTTTTATTAAGATAAGATCAAGTAGTTTTAATTAAAAATAATAATCGGACAAAATGTGCTGTATTATATTTTATTTCATATTTTTTATATATACAATATTACTAATTTTCTGTTGTATTCATTTATATATTAATGCAATAGATATAGATAGGTATATAGATACATACTTTTCGGTATTTATTACCATTACTAATACATGTAACTATAAAATATAATTTATATTTTACGTGACCTACATATTTTTAAAAACATCCCCTGTATAATACTGCAATGACATTATATAAAGTATAAAATCAGCATTATGTCACAAAAGAAAAAAATATGATCGCAAATTTTGCAAAAGGAGTTTGGTAGTATTCTTGCATTCTCAAATGACACGGAACATAAAGAGACAAATAGACCGTGAGAACCGCGGAAGGAAACAAAACGAAGGCATAACTTGCTGCTATTTATTTAGGTAATACGCAAATGCGTACGCACGTGCCACCCCCGACTCGAAGCAACCCTTGTCATATATAAAATTACAAATCATTTACCAACAGATAGCACAATCTCGACCTTATCGCTCTGATATTATAGCTAATGGAGGGAATCGCAAAAATTGTAGGGAAAGACTCTCGACTCTTTTAGTTCAAAATTAAATAGCATTGTTCGGAACCCTTATTAATGCAATATTGAGCTCTTGGCGGTACTTTGAAGGGACGATTTTATTGTGTGCGAAATTTATTAAGTACGAATATGTGAAAAGTTTTGATATCATGACATCACTCGAAGTTTTCAGGGATCATATTACTTTATATGATCCAAGTGAATACGCAAGTGAATACGCAAATGACGTGATTCAGTATAAAAAATATCCCTATGTTTAAGATAATTCGCATATTATTGAAATAATAGAAAATTTAAGGCCCTACATAAATATTAATTACAACTAAACTTAATCAGAACAACGTCATCAAACGTCTCCTAATGTTCAGTAATCATTGCATTATAGGTCAGATAATAACTTTATTTATGACACAAGTTGAATTCTGCTTCAAGAAAGTACTAAAATTTCTTAAGAGGCTAGTAAAATTTCATCATCCAGCAAACATAGCAAGGGGCAGATATGGAGAAGAGATTAAGATCACTAGATTCTCAGCCTGCTTCGTAAAATGCGAACATACCTACATCAATATTACAAAAAAAAATCACATTAAAAGTTATAGATACTTTCTATAAATTATTAAATTATTCATATTTTTATGAAATAATTAAATATAACAAAAAAATAGGGGGGTTGGGGGGTCGCCACACCAAATAAACACCGGGTAGCGTTCCCATTAAACTCTTTCCATAATAAAGTCCGGGAACCGTCCAGATGGCGCTATCGATCGGGCAAGTGCGCGCGGGCGTTGTACACAGTATTATTTAATCACAATCTCGACGCGCGATTAGCATAACCATTGTTGCGTACGCGCTAGTACGCTATACACATGTTATCGCTTAGTGAATGAGTGACGACACCGTTGCACTATTCGCTATTGAAAAAAATAACCGCGAACGAACGTTGATGAACGTCACATTCATATCGATCTTGACGTTATTGTTATAATACAACTATACATTAATAATTGCTTTATTGTTAAAAAACGCAAAAAATATATGATTTTTGTGTATTTTATAATAACATTTAATATACTATAATTTTTTTTATGATAAGTTAATAAATTACAAGCAATTTAAAACTTAAAGAGAGCGCAATGTAAACACTGAAAGAAAAACAATAAACAACATAACACGATAACGAGTTGGAGTGCAGCAATAATCTCATAATCTAGCGGCAGCCGACTTCGTAGTCGGACACGAACAAAAACAAACGAAATAAACGAGTTAACCCGCCGCGACATTCCCACGAGGCGACGTTTAACTTTGATGTTGACAATACATGTTGAGTGTTTGTTGCGAAATATAAATTATAATAAGACACCCTTCGATTATAGCATTGGTAGGTACGCGCAAGCGTAAACCGTTCGAAAATAATATGTACCTACCGTGGAAAATTGAGTATTTCGTGAGTGACCGACTTAAGAATACGTAAGATGACCAGAACCATAATATTTATATTAGGATGGACGCCACAAATATTGATAGATGATCTAAAGGTCTAAATTAGTTCTTAAATAATCTGTGGGTAAAGCTGTAGATTAATCTTTTCACTACAAGGTAATGTGATCTTTACAACATTAGCATAGAGTTTAAAATGTTAAACACGTCTAGTTTGACGTAGTGCCGGGAGCGACCGCAACGCGTCTGACTAATTGCAACTCCCGTACTGATAATCCGTTCACAGCGGGAGGCCTCCAAATTAAAAACCCCGAGTCCCGACAACTGTCCGGCAGGAACGGCCTGGATTACCGCTCCCACGGCGCCGCCCGGCCCCACTCAGCGAGGGGAATTTGAAAACTTTCTCGCGAATCCCAAATCCGGAGATGAAATAGTAATTTATCAAAGGATTTTGAGAGCCCCAAGTAAAGAAAGCAATTGGTGTTGGATTTCCTTTATCGTCGGTTACAGGCATGTGTGAGACGTGTCTTGAGAAATCAAAGAATACAATAAAAAAAACAATGCAATAATAGGTAAGATTTACCAAAATTATGCCGCGTTAGTCACAATCATCAATCAGGATATGATTATTTATAAGGTTTTAGCATACAGCGCATGCACGATGTATTACGCGTATACGAATATAACCAGCGTATTAATATTCAAATGGCTTTAGGCGGGCGATGCTGGAGATCCCGGCGGCATTAGTCTCATTTATATTACGGTGCGTGGTCAGTGCGGGTAAACATTGCAGCGAGTGGACCAGCGTGCACGCCCTTAACTAAGTAATAACAATATCGCGTCCTGCAGCTGCCTACTTTAGACTTAGTTTTATTATAAACTAATAAAACCGAACACTTGAGCTATTAATATGGTATATGTAGGTACTATAAAACTATGTAATTTTTAATATAGAAATAGATTAAGAACCATCCCTATTCCTCGCCAGCTTGATCGGGCGTGTACTCATTTCCTTCACGGAACAGCTGTTGTAAAGGTTACGCCTATACTCTTGCACCTGCGACCCTTCCAATGTCATATTACTCAGACCAATTTGAAACTATCATATTAAGTAATAGTGCAATTATTTTTTTACATTTAACAGTAATTAAGGAGAGTCCTTTCAATTACTTAATAAAAGCAATAAGAGGCTTTACAGTTTACTGTGTATCGAAAAAAAATGTAATTAAATATTATATTGCGAAGCCAGCCATGGCGCAGGGGCGCCATCGTGTGAAAGCGTGTGAGCTGGAAACGCGACAGGATGTGGGTTCGATTCCCACTTGAGGAAATGAAATATTTAATTATTCCATTTCTTCGCTCTGGCGTCGAGGCATAGAGCGGCGTTTAGTTCCGCGACTCGACACGAATTGCCCTCAGAACACTCAGAAAAGTGGGAAGCGGAGTGTCGTAACACTAGGCTCCTTCCGGGATACAGCGTAGAGCTACAAAAGGATTTTATAAAACTGTGATTTTCTAGTTAAAATCAAAGAAACATAATAAAGTTTTAGCATGTGTCATGTTAGGAATTATTCTTTATTTCATTTGATGACAACTGAATTTGAATCGATAATTATTATGAATAAAATATTAATTAAAATATTTTTATAATGTGAAAAGAAAAGATTTTAAAAAAAATTGTAAATTAGAAATATACATTGAAGGGTGGAATTATTTTCATAATTTTGCATAATATATACATATTTCATATTCTCATTCACCGTTGAAATATGTTTTTATGTTTTTATGAAATATGTTTTAAGCTTTGCGTTTTACTAATATACATACATATACATATACATATAACAAATGAATGTATGTAACGATAAACCAATAATTATGGTTTATCAAGAAAAGCTCTGGAAATTGTAGTTGAGTTAGTTGAAACTCGAAGAATGAAACAACTCTGATGGTTGGTAAATACGATAATTCCACCACGTCCGTTTAGCCGCGGGCACGCACGCACGCGATGGTCGCGCGTCAGTCGGGAGCCGGCCGTTCTTATCAAATGATACTTCTCGTCAATCAAATATGATCACTACGAAGACATGATACGACTGTTTGCCATGTCCAACAAATCTGGCAAACGATAATGACGCTCTGGCCGGAGTTCTTTGTGTTTTTCTCGCTAATTCCTGTACCGTTATGTTATGGTAACTGCTTCCTAGCTTTTTATTGAAAGTTTCTTTTTCAAAAATAATCATATACTACCTATTTGTTTATATTTTCTATATGTCTAGAATAGAATAGAATAGAAATAGCCTTTATTAACAAACTTAATTTTTTTACAATATATAATAAGATACTTATATCTAGACATCGGTAAATAGTTTGTTTTGCTTTTCAGCATAGGCCTCCCCCAGATCCTTCCACACTTGACGATCGCGTGCTTTTCTCGTCCATGTTGCTCCCACTGCTGCCTTTCTATATGTATATTCACGTTTAAATAATGTAACGATGTCTAAATATTCCGATTCACAAACATTGGATAAGCTATTCACTCATAATAAGACAACATCGGATCGATGGGCAGTGTTCGTGACTATTATTCAACCCGCGAATGTACCGCCAGCGTACATCTGTTTCGTTCCTTTTGCCTCGCCTTGCATAATGAAACCGGCCCATTGTGAGGGAAACATCCACAAAAGAACACGCACTTCGAGCCGGTATTTTATAAGAAAAAATAACAGAGGCTTCGAGACTAAAAGGTGGGCGTCAATGCTGTCGGAAATGAGAAAGTCGGTGCAACTGTTATGACATACGCGGTTCGTTAAGTGTTATTGAAAATAAACAACAGCGCGAGCTTTAACGAAGCCAATTCGCATGTCAAACGCCGAAATACTTTACACGGCGGACACCCGCCCTTCGGATTGGAACGGGACACTATAATTATTGACAAGGGGTGAACAAATAGACAAATTTAAATTTACTATCAAACCAAAACAATAAAAATAACCACCGGACCGGTGACATTGACACACCAATTTTGCTGCCAAACGGGACTTTGATATAAATGTTACGTTAACATTTATGTTTGTACGGTTACGGCGATTGATGTGTTGACGCTTACTTCTATTTCGTATTTTAAAATATTGTTATAAACATCTACTCTACGTTAGTTTTCCATTCAATTTTAATGTCAACTTATATGTTATATTACATATGATGTGGTCCAAAAGTTTAGATGCTCAAGATAGCTTTGTTAGCTCAAGAAGAACATACAGAAAGGTGGATAGGTATAGTTTAAAAAGTTGGCATTATAATACGGGTAGTGCGGGCAAATTGTGCTCCCCCCGGGCGGAGCGCCTGCGCCGACGATTAAGTGCACTTAATTCAGTCTAAATGTTGCCCGTCGGGGAGTTGCGAACTTGCTCCCGGCTTTTCAATGAGTTGGGGTGTGCTAGGAAATCTTTACGTTGGAGTTTCTGATGTGATTAAGTTCAAATTTGATATTGAATACGGTTACTAGCTGTATCAATAGACCTGTAACAACGAGAAGTTTAAGTTAAAGTTTACTTCTCTTTTGTCTTTGGTTTGGTCAATACAAGATATTGAAAGGAATGTGCCAAGTCATTGTAAAATTTATTTTAGTTCCTGTTGATACACATTTCTTTTGGTTTTTATCTAATAAACCAGAACACTGGTTAAACTTCACCTTCACATGAAATATAATCCTATATTGGAAAAAAAGATTTATTTTGGAATCATTTCTTAGGAGATGCTTACGTCAATATCAACTTTGTATCACCATTTATTTCATCCGTCCATTGTTTGACAAACCCGATTTTTTTTATTTTATATGTAAGTACATGTTCTTTTTTTTAAAACAATACTACAAAACAATTGTAAGTTAAAATATTACGACCATCTTTTAATTAATCTTTGTTATCAAAATGTATAAGTACTAATACATTTGACATAAAAAATATTACAAAGAGGCGTTCTTTTGAAATCTCCTTTTACATAAAAATGCTTGTCAATACATTATTAACAAAGTTTATTTTATCGATGAGCCGATAAGGGTGTATGATTCGCAAAACGAAGACAGGTGTGAAGTGTTTTACAATATGATAATTTAATATAAGCCACTCCAGACGAATTATTGTCGAATAAATTGGATGCGATAAATCTTCTGTAACAAATCGCTTTGGCTACTGTATGAATAAATTTGTTTAGGAATTTGCATTGTTTCATCTTTATATTTGATGAACGTTAGAGTTGAGTTGTTTGAATTCTATAGAAATAAAGTCGTTCTTTATCTTAACTTAATTTATTTTAAATTATTAAAAAATCGATTCTCGTTAATAATGCATTATAATTACAAAGTGAACAAATGGCTAATGTATGTATGCGCGAGCATGACCGCGGGCGAATTGTTGGTACGACCAGACGTCTCGAGTGACTTGGCGTCTACTCTTGAATACACATAATTAAAGTTTCAGGTATCTTAAGTACCCGAATATGGAGCCCGCATAGTTTGGGTACATCTAATTACAAGACTCCATCGACTACACCGAGCCTTGCAGACGGAAATGTGGAAGTTGAGATTTCTCTAGACTAACTTATATTATATTTAATTATACTTTTCCTTCTACTCTGCAATTGAGGTTTTATTAGACATGCAGATCAGTTAGAATGAATTCTTGTAAAGTAAAATTTTCAATATACCTTAGTTCGTTATTTGATCAAGTTATACCTAAAATCATTTCACAATTAATTGAAAAGATAGAAAACTCACGAAGAATGCTTTAAGGAGCTGGATTTATTATTCAAGTTTTCTGTCTTCGGTCGCAACGATGGAACACAGGAAGTTGCGAGTTAATGGCGCTTTGTCAGTCACGTTTGAAGTTGTAAAAGTAGTATCTGTGTGCAATATTGGAAGCCAGTATCTTCACTTTATTCAAGAAACATATTTTACTGATACGTGATCCACAACTCAATCGATATTTGTACGATTCAACATTCGTTGCAACTGTTAGTAAGATGAAATCTATATCAACTTTTATTGTTAAAAAGAATCTGGTACATTTAAGACTTAATACAGTTTTACTAAATATTTACTGCATCATTAACAGAATAATTGCAGATTACAAAAGTTATCTTAAAACTATAAGTATACAAAAAACATAATAAATAGACATTGTAATAACAATATATTAATAACATAAAAATACACAAAAATATGCAAAAAAAACTAACACAGCAACGCCGCCATCTAGAACAGTACAACATTTGAGCTATGCGTGACGCAGACCACACGACGAGTGCTAACGCGAAGGCCACGCCATTGACGAGAGCCAAAAATTACATAAGTAGTTCGATCGCGGAGGTCAATGTCGCGGTGCGCTGGTATAAAGATCGCGAAAGTGGTTTAACGTTACGTAGGCCGCTCGAGCGGGCGGCTCGGATAATTGCGATGTAATCGTCGTAATCCATCCGCGAGCGAGTCTGGTTTCCTTTTACGGAGTGCAGCTTGACTCGCATAGAAGAAACAGCTGACCGACGGCACGCGCCTCCAATGTATATTAATGTCGCTACCGACCCGCTGCAAAAACACGAATAAATCGAGGCGACGCTATAAAATGCAATCGTTGTTTTATAAACGATTTTTATATAACTTACATTTTATACATTATTTGTTTGTTACGATTAATTAAAAAAAAATAGATTACAAGTTTTGATGGATCTGTTCACGGGCGGCTCTGTGCACCTTTAATCTTGTAGCAACGCGAGCCCTTTCTTCTAATCTGGGCGCAAGACATCAGTCGCGATCGATCATCCTCTGTAACAAATCCCGTTGCTAACAATTAACCGGCAAAACCGGCAAACTGTGCATTTCTGTAGCTTCACGTCGCTCGTCTCGATCGATACACGCTAATGTTGTCAGGGAACACTCGTTGTGGCACGAAACGAGCACAATGAGTTCATCGAGGGACGCTCCGGCCGAACATACAATAAATGGAGTCGTGACACGTCTCCCCCGCGGCGCCGCATCTGCCCAGATCGTCACACGAGACGACAAATAATAAAAACGTCTCTAATTAAGTGATGCGTTGATAACAAGAGTGTTTCAATAGGCTATCACTGTCGATATTACATTCTAAAAATAGATTGGTATTCATAATAAAAATATTTTGTACGGATTATACAATAATGACTTATGCAGTAATCAATATATCAAATATCTAAACGTATTTAAATAAGAATATTTTAAAACCCGCGTGAATGTCTATTTCAATATATAACTTTAAATTTCAAATAAATTAACCATAAGACGTTAGTAGCGACCAGTCGTGGCGCAGGGGCATGAAGTGTGACTGTAACATCGACTGGTTGTGGGTTCGATCCGCACTCAAGGAAATAAAATATTTATATTTACATATATATTTTCATTTATTCGTAATGGTGTCAAAGCAAAGGCAAAGGGCGGCGTTCAGTTCCGCCACACAACACGCAAAGCCTCCAGAACTCGGCGAAAAGTAGGGAACGGAGTGTTCTAACACCAGTTTCTCTCTGCCTACCCTGCTGTGTACGGATACAACGTGAAGCTGATTTATAAGACGTTAGTATAAAATTGTCTTTCAACAAAGCGATAAAAGGTAAATCCCATAAATGTTAAATTAAAATGGAGACACCTGTGCCCCTACTAAAAATGCGAAAACGCATTGTGCTTAACATTTCTAATAAGCTAATAATCATTTATCATTGAATATCGATAATTTTATCGGTTACAACGTATCTCCAGCCAATAGAGCAGCTGTTCGCAACACCTACTCGGATCGGTAATGGACGTTAACTCGATAACCTGAAGGTGAAAGGGTTGTGCGGGTGCGAAATCAACGAAACAATTTTATACGTCGCCCTATTAATTAAATTGATAGCCGCGTTAAACTATTTGGATGTAACGTATGATGGCGATTTAGTCTGGTATGCGATTCGTTAACTGTGGCTAAAATAACATCATTAGTATTTGGATATTTTACCTTTTACTTTGTTTTCCTCAATTATTTCTTATTGTTATCCGCAGTTATCAATTTACAGACACGAAATTTAATATCTCAGCGTGATAAAAGGTATCGATTTTCAACAATTTCGTTAACAGAGGGGAGAAGCTTCTACTTCTAAACAAAGCAAATAGAGTTTTTAATTGTAATGTTCAGCATAATAATTCTTATCATCCACTATTGCCTATAAAATTAAAATACAGCAGAAAGAAAAGAGTTTGAGTAAACGGCAGGTGCTGTCGGTCGACGACGTTAGACCTTTCTTAGTAGTTTTGTCACGTGCCAAACAAGTTCCTATAAAACATAGACACATTGAATTTCATTAAATTTTATTTAAAAAATCATGCATCGCAAGGTGTTACGATGCGTATTATTTTTTTTATTATCAAGTAAGCATATTATGAAATTGTTCTCCATTCTCCGCCTTTTTGAGGGTTTGTGAATAAGGTGGTGGAATCAACAAACCCAGCGGCGATTACTTGAATTACTTGAAAAATAAAACATATAAAACACAAATTTTATAAACGGGAAGCGAACGCAAAACCACCGTGTAGTAACAAGACACATTTTATTATTTTTATTACAAGGTAAGAGGGGAACGGAATGTCTTAAGACTATGTTCCTTGCCACAAAATATTACATGTACTACGTCCCTAACAATGGCTGTGGTGATGAACAATGAATTAGATACATAGGTATTCACTAGCACTGGCCGTCAGCGATCAGCTTTTTACGAGCCACATGAAACTGACACTTTGTTTAAAACACCATCGTTTACGGGTTACAGCTTGCGTTGTGCAAACGCCTATCAGGCTACGTTTTATAGTGTATTTGAAATAATGGTAATAAAATGTACCTATTTGAAGATATTTTAGTGTTACGTATGGCAGGAGGAGTTTCATAGCTCTATCATTATAGATATTTTAATTTTCTTTTTTACCAAAGAATAGTCTTATAGATAGAAGAATAGTCTTAGAGATAGATAATTAGAAGTTATTAAATTATTTATTTCATGGCAAGTTTAAACCAAAAATATATTTTTTTATTTCGTAGGTACCTCATATAGATGTGAGATATAAAGAAAAAATTTATATATTTACAGTTTTCTTCTATGATAGTCGATATTTTGACACTATTCCTCGTTTTAACTGTCTGAAATTCGTTTTACGTCGCGGACGGCCGTAGTTAATAATCGAAGTCACACTTCCCAGTTCTTAAAAACAAGCTCTCAAATTAATAATAACATTTCTGTCGCCTATAATTGCTATGGAGAAATTCACAAAAACGGAAATGAGGAAGAAAAACAAATGAATCGCATTTGCATTTCAGAGCCATTTGCATTTGCATTTGCAAAAAGTAAGTAAATGTTCCATTCCTGTGACTGTATTATTATGCTTGTCATTTTATTAATAAATCAAAGTGTGTTTTCGATTGGTATTTAAAGGCGTATTTTTTGATTTATTAGAATCGAGTACAATTTTTCTCTAAAATAATGACGAAAACGTGTCTAGTAGTACGTCGTTTCGTTTTACGGCACTAATTTGTTTTGTAAAGATTGTAAAATAGTACCAACGGCTGAGTAGTAGCGATATTTTTTAATATAGCTACCTACTTAATGAAGCAAAACGGACACAATTCTAAGCCATAGCCAAGAGTAACTGCCTACCAAGTTAGTTACCTTTACAAAAACCGAATGTAACTTTTAATACCCACTACTTTGAAGTCGAATAATTCAAACTGAAGCTAAGCGTGCTCAATAAATTTAATACGATGTCAATAGCATCAAGGTGCATCTGGCATTCTTTGTATTAAGAAGTCACGAAGACCTTTAGGTAAATATAAATATTGGTAGGAACAGCATACAATTACAAGTTACTTGAAGTGAGGTGTCGAGAAATCGCGATAATATCATACCTTACTACAGGCTATTTAATCGCGGATTTAATAAAATTGCTGAACGGAGGCAGATGTCGAGCTGATTTATACGGGGATACTGCGGGAATGAAGATGGTTATTGGAACATTAATTTTAATACGGACGCTCTCGTTTTAACCGTCGGCGATTAAGTTACTTAACATTTTTGATTATATCAAAGATAAAATTGTAAATTAGTCACATAGATAACAGCGTCGAAAATGCTTATCAGTTTTAGTAATAGCGTTAAAGAGTTGTGTAATACTGGTTGTATCTTTTATAAATTAATATTTGATTAGTATCAATCACTCTTTTTCTAATACTCTATTCTAGAAAGATATAAAAGTTAATCAAAACACGGCTTTGGAGCGCGACACGTGTCGTACCGTACGAAGATACGGACCAATTAATATTTCACGATGTAACAACAAAAACATCGGGCGAGGCAAGTAAAGTCGAAGCGGGTAATTTACACGAGGACAGATTACCATCCCATTTAGGTAGCCCGTGCCTCCCGAATCGGGTTTCAGGGGCCCCATGAAATATTGATGCGGACTTATGGGCTCGCTCGGTACGCGTCTTGTCCGTATAACTTACGAAAATGTTGCTACATGTCATTTAAAAGTCTTTGTTTTGTTGATTTAAGCATAATAACTAACTTGAAACTGTCATTTAGATCCTATATATCGGATTGTGTATTCATTTACCTACTTACTATCACTATATAAAAACAAATACATATAGTAAAACCATATTTAAACAGGCTTATTAACTTAAGACACAATGATATTCTGAAGACATTAATCATAGTCACAGTCAATATTATTAATTCATACATACCTTTCCAAGATTAAATTATTCAAATGCTACTCTGAAAATTACTGCCGACCATAAGCTTAAATATTTTCATATATTATGTATGCATATGTGGAAAACGGGGATAATCTGTCATCCGTATAAATATTTCATCAAAAAATCTTTATATGTTAAATTTAGCGTGTTTTAATACAAATAGAAATGTTCACTGCTTTAAAATATAGCTCGTCATTTCTTAACTGTTTACTATGACTATCAAACGTGCAGCAAACATTAAATAAAACAAATTTATTCAAAATCATGGTAGGAATCACTTCTTATTCATTGTTGTCATGTTACGTGACTTCTCAACGACGCTCAGTAACAAATACTAAAAATATCTAGTATTTGCTCAACGATTAGTACCGACACGTGAATTCTGTAACCGCAGAGCAAAAATCACCTACCCGCCTAGATTTTGTGGCCAGCGCTAGAAATTAACATGTATCACGTATTTGGAATTGTAATCCAGTTCAGCGTATTTCATCTTCAATAAAATAGAAATTATATATTAGACATCGTCTGACTGTAATACGATACTTGTGGGTTCGATCCACACTTGGGGGAATATATTATTTCAATGCCCCGTACAGGTCGCAACAAAAATCGCGGCGTTAAGTTCCACCACTCACACACACGCAATGTCTTAAAAAAAGGCGAGAAGGAACGGAGTATCTGAACACTACTTACTTAATCTTTTCCTTTGTCTACAATGCTATGTGCGGGAAAGCGTGAAGCTAATAGAAATTATGACCTTTTAAAATATAAAAAGTTTCATTCAAAGTCGATCACTATATTAAAGTAAAAGGAAACAACTTTTATATCACAATGTATCTAAATAGAACTTAATTAAAAGTAGACCGTTGTTACGGCCATCCTTGTTTCACAATACGTAATAGCGGCGGAGGGCAGACAGACAGTCTTCCGAATTCCATTGTAACATCCCGTCGGGAAATTGCTATTGGACGAGGAACTAGTTCAGACAGACCATTTAGAGAATTCGTCGGCGATGATCTATTCATAGATATCTACAGAAAGAAATATTGTATATGTGGACGTATTAGTTGAATTTGAATTGTATGTAGAAGACCTAATATGTAATCAATAATGTAAGTAACGTTGTATGTACAAAACGAATAAAAATGTCTATTAATAATATCAGACGAAAAAATGTTGATCAACCTCCTACACAAAATCTTACATCTTAACCGGAATATATAGTACGGTATTTGAGTGGAGGCCGATATAATTTTTTATAATACATCAAACAACAAATCTTTTAATGGATATAGTTATGGCAAATTGCAATTTGATATGCGTGTTGGACCCTAGTTTAAAATAGTTCACAGGATTCCCAGAATTAATACGAGATTGTTAAAAAATATATATAAAGCAATAAGAATTGAGCCAACTAATCATAAATATAAATTTAGTAAGTTTTAAGTTCTCCAAATACCAATAAAAAAACGATAGGAAATTTGCTAAGATTTAGAACAGCCAACTTTTATAACTAACAATTACTTCAATAATACAACTTTAGAACTTTTAAAAAGTATATTAAGTCTTTGTAGAATATTACAAAGAAGTAACATGACCATTTCGTATGACAAAATTTGCCAAAACGTAAAATTAAATGAACTAAGACGTCTTATCCGTAAGTAGACAACAGTCCACGAATACATCGGTGGACCCATCGATCAAGACATGGTGTCGTATTGCATTCCTTCGTCGACAATGCAGTATGCGGTGATCATTCCAACTGTCTACATTATTGATCTGTTTTACATTCTTACATGACGATAACGTAATTTAGTGAACACGTTAATTATTATCTGTCAAAATAAATTCCGTAAAAAATGAATTTTAAACATAAGCAATGTTCAACTTTCAACAAAGAACTATAAATTAACGCATCAAATTCCAACGTCGTAATTAAAAATTATAATGTAGAATACGTTCAACTCATTATGATACACACCTTAAGCGATAGTAGGTAAGGTTATACGTTTTAATGTTAAACACATTTTGTTTGATTTATGCCCTCAGCCAGAGGTTACCATTCAATATATATAATTAATTTCACATTACAACAGTTGCTAATTTCGCGTGATATGATTTGAGGATAGGCCCGAGGCCGGGGTAAACACCAATTAATCCTGGCAACACGATACTTTGGGGGGTGGCAGCCCCTCGGCAGATTGCTGCATAATCCCACTGCATTTCTACTGCTTCCGACGCAATCGCCGAGAGGGCGTGTCCGTAGGGTCCCGAATGTTTTAGACAAGGGCAAATATGTTTTTCTTTTATTGTTTTTCCGAATCGATCACAATTAATATATGTACCTACTTACTTATAATATTGAGGCCGCCGTGGAGCAGCAGGACAACGGAAAATTGGAAACCGGGTGTTTTAATACGTTCCCTCTGCCTATCATGCTATAAACGTTATACTACGCAAGGCTAAAAAATAATAATATATAAGTATCTATTAATATAATTTTACAGATATGCTATATTTCATTCTTACATATCATATTTATAAAATGTTGTAATTTTGAGATAATGTAAATTAAATAGGCCATGTTTCCTTCGCTTTGATAAAAAAAATGTAACAATACACATATAGCATGGTTGGTAGCAGGAACTTAGTGTTAAGGCAGGCACTCTGTTCTAATCCGCAAATGTTAAGGGGAGATTGATAAAATACAACAGTGAAAACTACGCTTAAAACGGTTAATCCGTTGCTAATATTATTGACCACAAACGCGTGCACAGACAAACAGACATAAATTAAAAAAAAATGTTTCTGTTCTATATTACGTACATACCCCCAATAACATTTTTTTTTATATATCTTCCATGTACAAGCAGCGATGGGTTACAATTTTATTATATAGGTATATAGATTATTCTGTTAATCTATAAACGTTATATTAAGAGATAAGACACAGTCCTACTTTTTACCACGAATACTATAAATGTTTCAATTGAATTTGACACATTTTATCTTAGAGCTTTAAGTAATCAGCAAAATTGATCGTAAAACAGGAATTCATACGAAACTCTGGAAGCTTTTGCAATATCTACTTGTTAAAAATAGTTTTCAAGTATCGAATACTATCGGAAATATCACATTAAGCTTATCCTCACATAAATCGTTTCGAGCCATAACTCATTGAAGGAATGATAAACATACTGATAACTCTGAAAATATAAATACATATATACAAACTAAATGTCACCAAGGTTCTTTGACCGGACCTTATAAAGCATTCTAAATAACATTACTTTGAGCGTTCTTAGAGCAAAACTAACAATTAATTAAAATATTTAGTTTTAAGTGTTATTAATCTGATTAACTTGTTGGTAGATGTGTTTAAAGTAAAGGTAGTTTAAACTCTCATTTAAACATATAGACAAATATTTGCGTTTTGCAATATATATTTTGAGCCTGGATGATTCTCCATATATTTAAGTATTTAGTTTTCAATGCAGATAAATATATATTTAAAAATTAAGATCGACAGATTATGATCTCTATTAATTGCAATATATAACTCAAAACATATATCTCCACTATACAAAGGAACTATAAATTGTCATTCCAATTCAAAAACATTTGTTGTTCTATATAGGTACGAATGTCAAAGGTGACACGATACGAAGCCGGGCAGGTGTAGTCCGGTGGCAGCTGCCCATAATTTTTGTTTTTCTCAATCAATTTAATAGCAACGTTTTGAATTGCAATATTAATGACAAATATGAAAACAAAAACAAAACATACAATTAGATATATAAGTAGGTATGTCATTGTTTTACTTTTTTTTGTTAATATAAATAACGTTTAATAATTAATACGCTTGAGCAGTTTAGAACATTTTATATGAAGTGACAAGAACACACGGGCGCTATGTAACGTACGTATGCAGTGTTAACTTACTAGGTAGTGGCCAGCGGCGTCGAGTTGGCGAAACAAAAAGGTTGTTCGCTACTGGCCGCGTCGTGAATGAGAAGTTTCAAATTTCACTTTGACAAAATTGAGCTTATTTTATTGGTAAACCGAGTTTTAGTATGAGTTGTTTTGTTACTTTGTATGAGTTGCCCTGAAGCGTAGAACCTAGAACATTCAATATTTATTTATGGTAAAGATGCTTGGGCTTCTTTGATTTACATTATATAGATATTTTACATTTTATGGCAGTAGGTAGAGTGAGAGAGGGTGCAAATTGAAAGAATAAAGTGACTCCTCTTTACTTTGTTCTCTGCCTTCTTTTTACTTATAAATTGTATGACGCCATGATTTCACTATTTAAACGAAAAAAAAAAACACATAACTTCTTTTAATGAAGTATTTCTTTCAGTGAAATTTGATGCCAAAAAGAAAAAATAGTTCGACATATCCCGATTGCGTCGCGTTGTGATTTACATAGTTACATAGTTTTTGTGTAAGAAATATAAAGTTTTGCTTTTATCGGAAAGTATTTATTTACTAGAGAATAAGTTTCTAGTTTATTTGAGAATCTCGAGCGCCACATACTCGTGAAGCCAAATATCTGAATTCTAAGGGTTTCCGAGAAAAAAATAATTCAAAATGTTATAATAGCCGTGAGCGAACTGGTTTTTTTTGTGATGCACCAAATTTCTACAGTTGAAGGCTCGAAATGTACTGTGGATGTACCTACAAATTGATCGACATCTATTATATGTAGAGAATAAAAGACGTGTACATATTATCAATGCCCATTCGATTTTTATGGTTTAACGGATTCTTTCACGGCCATCTAGCAGATATTTCATAGGAAATGGTTTATCGCGTCAGGATCTGTGATTTGATAGGTTTTTATAATCGTGAGAAAAACATGTGATTTGATTATACTCAGGGGAACGTAATATTTAATATTTTCATTTTATCGCTCTGGTAACAAGGCAAAGCGCGACGTTGAGTTCCGCCACTCAACACAATGCCGCCGAATTTCCACCAAATTCTTGCAGACGAGTATCTTAACACTAGTTTCCAAAGTGTAAGTCGTAGTGTCTTAACACTAAGTTCGAAAAGAAACAAACAAACAAATGACTTCTACTACAGCTCTAGGTATCCAAAAAGTATTTTATGTAAGTTTATTTTATCGACCGTTTTCAAGGTAACGTCGTTGAAAATTCAACAACAACATGTCAAACCTCGACAGTGTATGTTGCGAGTAACACACTAAAATATCAATGCCAAAGAAAAAAAAAGCTGCAAGTATATTCATAAGTTTCACAAGAAATTTTCATTAGTTCCAATTATTTAAGACCACAGAAGCCCTTGCTACATATGTGGTTTACTCGTAATTTACCACGATAAAGTTTCCTAGATAGTAATTATAGTCATTTAAGCCTTACAAATCCAAAGTGAAACAGAATATAGAACTTGTCATCAGGGCTATTTGCGTTCCTCTTACAGTATGAATAAAAACTTCACTAAGAGCTGATCTTATAGATAAAGACAGTGTCTGGTATAGTTTTCTATGAATTCCGACAAAAGTAACAATGTAACAATAATTGACAGATCGATACGAAATAGGGCATATTGATAGTTTATTTGACGAAGGCATTCGATAAGGTAAGAATTTTTCTAAAGAATTACATATAGTATGTATTTTTAGATTTCAATCTTATTTCCTGAATTATTTGTTCAAAACTTTCGTCTTATATTTTTAAATAACAATGTAAAAAAATCTTACTACGTCTAGTCCTAAGTATAAATATTTCTATCAAATATAGCATCTATAGACAAGTTACTGGTCGATGCTGTTTTAATATACAATTTTTTTTTTTATATAATTTTATTATTACAAAAATTGCGAATTTGAAAACTTTGAAACCTCACAAAGACAATAAAAATCCGCAGATTAAACTCTTGCTTTATGTCCAATCAAATAATTGCTTATGACGAGACACGCGTCAAATAACGCTGTAAAAATATAAATAAACGCAGGTTGAACGACCAACTCGCAAGATGAGTCAGGTAGAACCTTACCGGACCTTGATCCCGATATATATTTTGCTCGGTAATTATCAGAAATGGTTCTCTAGACCACAGTATGTTGAGTATTTTTTTATTCTTAATTCTACATAAAACGGAAAAAAAAACAATTTTTGCAGATAAAATTGATAAAATTTTTATAATTTTCTTGGAATAATCCAAACCGAAACGTCAATCTACATAATACACTAAGTGTGAATAAAATAAGTAAATCAAATAAATGAATGACAATGAAATACACGTATTTCAAGTTAAATATATGTATCTACATACCATTTGTCAAAATTAATTCCTATAAAAGCCATTCTGCTATCTCCATTGATTGAACATGTATAAATTAAAAAACAAGTATTTTCAGAAGGATTTTACTTTAATATATATATATATATATATATATATATATATATATATATATATATATAT